>OMKR01039468.1:4471-18470 GCA_900302355.1 Cyttopsis rosea | reverse complement strand
AGCTTTCTTTTCCTTTTGTTTTCATCCATAGATTGGGATGAGGAATATTTGAGGGAGGGTGGGGGTGTACACTTGGGTTGTGTTGGGGTTAGGGTTGAATTCAGTACGTTCAAGGTCTACTCAGCCCTCTTCTGTGAGCTGGCTTTGCTTTCGCCAACTACGGTGTGGCCTAATGTGTCCTAAATGTGTGTCAGGCAGTTCAAGTTTCACACATTTGTATTAGTAAATGTTCAAATGTGCGTTCCTGACTAGATTTCATGTATTGATTAACGTCCATGTACTGTATGTACGGTGAGTTAATAGGGTCTGATATTGTGACAAAGTTTAAATTCGTAATGGCTCTGTTCAACAGCCCTAGAAGCGCATGTGATAGCTCGCTAGTAAAGAGAATCTCGTGCACTCATGCTACAGTTGGCAATGTTGAGAAACAGTCCTGTATTGACTTGAGTTGACTTGACTTGTGATCAGACTGCATACCTCCGGTGTACCTGTAGAAAATGTAGAGACCCCGGGGTCAAATCCAGCACCTTGCAAATTTGGACCACATGGTAGATCCAAATTCCAACATTAGGCCAAATTATATGGGCAATGTTTTTTCATAAAATAAAGTAAATTTATGTCTTGTGCTTTTACATAGCTTTCATTTTCCAGTGTGGCCCTCAGCGCCCCTGCAGTCCAGTACAATGTGAGAAATTTGCATCACGTTCCCCTGAGCTGTAGATTGTGAGCTTCCGGACAGTGTTATCGACTCCAGCAGATCGTACTCGCTTCTGATTCTTCCACGGTATTTCCTCTGTGGTGTCTACGGCGGTGGTGAGCTGTTCATGGTTCTGCGGTAGATCTGCGCACTGACTGCAGACGCCTCCAGAAGCCTGTTGTCAGCGCCACCCTCTTTTACTGTTATTGCATCTTATTTTGTCTAGTTTTACCCAAATTTCGCCGTGCTACTCATCCCAGTTTTCGTGCCACACTCGCAAAATACACGGAAAACAAAGATATAAACTCAATACTATCCCATTTCAAAGATTTTATGTTAAAGAATTTAATAAGTGGAAATCAGACAACTGAAATAGATTTATTAGGCTCTTATCAATCGATTTGAATAGGTTTAGGTATACAGATATTCTTCTGTTGGTCACAGACACCCCAAAAAACAAGGTGGGTGGTGGAACAGAATTCCCCCACACACTGCTTGGCATGGAGCTGATCAGGTTGTTGATTGTGGCCTGTGGAACGTTGTCCCAATCCTCTGGGACAATCACTCAGGTCACGCAGTGAAGCCTGAAGCGTGTGAGAGCTAACGTTACTGCGATTTGAATTAGGATACCTTCAGCAACAAGGAGTAAAATGTCAAATTTGTTGAATTTCTTCAAACCAGTAGGTCAGTCTGGCCCTAAGCGGGCCAAAGTCATTTCGGCGGATCAACAGGGTGGCGATAATAGCAGCACAGGTAGCAAAAGCATTGCTAGTAGCAGCGATGCTGTGTTGTGTATTTGAGTAACCCTAACCCTAACCCTAACCCTAACCCTAACCCTAACCCTAACCCTGAAGTGACTTAAATGAGGCCTTTCTCTCAAGAATGCTCATCAGCCTCACATGTGACGGTGACATTCAGACATTCAGTTGTGTAAAATCGGTCGGGTCCCGGACAACAGATGGGTTGCATCCAGTTTCAGAACGGTCGAAGCTGTATGGAGAAATTACCCTGCCCTCTATAAACATTTAAGCGAGCAGTGAAGAATGCCTCGTGTGACAGCACTACCTACAATGGCCTGGCCAAGTGCCTGTCATATGCTTTTGTAAACAATTTAGGAATCATGTGTGATGCACTACAAGAACTATCAAAACTGTGTCTCGAGCTCCAAAAACGAGACTGTACAATCATAACATAAAGCCATTTGTCGGGAGGTCAGGGTGTTCAAGGCCAAGAGAACTCTTTTCAAGGTGTCCCCCTACATACAGGGCAATCCAGCGATAGAACCCTGGACCAGAGGGCGTTTTTTGGGAGCCTGGCAAGAAATCTGGAGAAACTGAAGGACCTCTTGGCTACAGTCAACACTGTCCCCATCTCAAGTGCAGAGTGTGAGAGGGGCTTTTCCAAGATGAACTTAATCTGCACCGCCAACAGGTCATCTCTTCTCACATCCACCACCTCCTCGCTACTCTGACCAAGTTCAACTCCATTCCATATGTGAGGTCATGGATTACCAAAGGACAAAGAACTGCCCAAGACCCTAGGAGTAAAGTAAGAAGCAGGGAAAAAGAGGCTGAGGATGTCTCCATGGGTGTCCCGTGGGCTGTTTTCGACAAATAAACAGAAAGGTAAGCACACGTTTTTATTACTATTCTCTGCCGCTGAGTATGATGATGATGATGATTAATGCACCAGGCCAATGAATGGGGGAATGCAGTATATGATTACTGTAAGCCCCACAGCTAAGCAAGTGGGTGTTTGTGCTGTGAAATGAGTATGGTTAATAATGAAAACTTGTCCCATCGTTGTGGGCATGATATGTGCATGTAATATTTTGGCATATTACGGTAAGCCCCACAGCTAGTGGGCATTTGTGCTGTGCGGTGAAATGAGTATGGTCAATTATAATTCCCATCGTTGTGGGCACATATTGTTTACTAGGCGCCATTGTCATGTCAGAAGATGCAACAATATTTTTTATCGATGCGCTGCACATACTGCACATCCCAACACATTGTGCTGTTATTATGTCATTCTTGTTTAGTTTCAGTACAGCAGCAACTAGGTTGTCTGTGCGCCAGGCATTCTGGTTGTGATGCTTTCCGTGCATACGTTCCATGACTTTTTCTCCCCCTGACCCGGCGGATCAGCAGCCTCTCAGCGGGCACCTCCTGATTTACAGATTGCACTGCACAGCACCGTAATGTCTAAATGTAGCCATGTTTTTTGTTGAATGTATTTTACAATTGACACATTCTATTGTGTGTTGTGTGCTGCCTTTGCCTGGTAACTGTCTAGTGCAGCTAACCAAACTCATGAATTCTCAAATTAGCATTTTTGCTCCGGAACAACAACACAAGAACCAGAAAGTGAGAAGATCAAACAAGTGCATGACAGAGCAGTTTTTTTCCGAAGGTTCCGTCTAATCCAACTCGACTTTTTATGATATTACTCCAACCCCGTAGCTTCCTGTCTTCACATTAATAGCAGAGGAACATTTAAGTGCAATTAGCTGCCAGATAGTGTTTCAATCCAGTCTTCGATTTGCTGTCCCTGCATGGGGCCTGCTCCAATTCCATCCGCTACCAGAGAAATTACATTAAAGTTTGAATTCATCTTTATCAACGTCACGGAGAATTAAGAACAGAGATGGGAGGAAATCAGATCACTAGGGAAAGTAACCGGTCATAAGGCCACAAATGAACGCCCTTTGAAAAAAGGAGGTTGATCAAAGCTGCGTTAAGAAAAATGAAAGGAAATGACGCTTGATGTAAACAAACACGTCCCCTTGCTCTCTTCCAAGAAATGATTTAACGTCTACTGTGTTGGCCTCTCTCTTCACCGGCCCCTCATTTACTCACGCGCTCATTTTGAACTGTACATTTAGCCGTACCATCAAGTGCTAGCTCTTGAATTGGGCAAAATACTAAAGACAAGTTTAAATATAGTATAGTTCCCTTACCTAAGTACCTAATGTTTAAAGTTTTGTTTCTGAAAATGTAAAATACTGATTAAGATGAACGATGTACGAATATTCGCATTGTGTTTTGCTACATAAAATGATGGAGCTTCAGGTTTGTATGGATATTGTAGTTGATGGCTAGCGGTCACAGATGCTGTTGTTGGCTATAGCTGTAAAGTTACTGTATGCTAAGCCGTTATGCTAACAACACATAAAACTGAGTCTTCATTGTTTTGTAGTATTATCGATCAATCGCTGGTTAGGTGTGTCGGGCGTTCCCTTGTACCCGTAGCCGTGCCACGTGCATCGCTGTTTTGCCGGGTACAGTATGTGGTACCATTTGAACCTCGTGTATTGAGCAAATCAAATTAAAGAAAAAGATGAAGAAGAAAAAGCTTTTTTTCTTTCCAATCTACTTCCTCGCTATGTAGGTATAACAACCCTGCGCCAATGCCGCAGAATGATTCTACCACTCCTCTGGTTTGGGATTTTAAATGTCACAACATTTACTTGCTATATCTCATACAAAGTACATTCTCAAGGAAGAACCAGCGTGAATGGCAGAAAATTATTCTCTTCAATACTGTTGCAATGAGATGAACCGGAAATCACCAAAAATGAGATGATATCCACGTAGCAAGAAAAAAAATTATTATGTTGTCAGAAACAACCAATATTCATGATTAGGACAGCCCACTTACACGACGTAATACAGGATTTGGTGAAGCAATTAAAATAATTGGGAAAAAAACCCCATTAATAGTACATTTTAGAATCTTCAATATGAAAGTACATTGTAAATGTAAATAGATTTATTTTAAATTGAATATCAATATGAAATATTGTTTTACACTCATATTGAAATAGTGATTACATACAATTTACATTGTGAATGTAATTTTTAAAAATATATTAATACTTGAATACCCTCAAATTTTTTAAAATAAAATGTTATCTAATCTTAAAATAATTTATTGCTCCATAAGTATTGGTAGTTTCTGGTGAAGTGGATATATGCGACTAGGGTTGAGCTGCACTTACCTTTCCATACCTTGGACAGCACGGTAACACTTGAAGATCTGGAAAAGGAAATCCCCATTTCCTGGTTGAAGTTAAGTTTCCCAGCATCAGGGATTCATCTCAGCAGGAAGGGGGGCAAAATATTCTTAAGAGAAGCAGTAGGATTCTATCAGAAACAAAGAACAGAGGTGGAGGGGAATAAATCAGATCAAAATCCTTGCCAATGCCCCTGCTCTGAGGGAATATACCTCGAAGGGAAGGTGTAAGGTACAATCTGTATCAGTTGTGAGATAGAGAAGCGAGAACTTCTTAAAGGCTACTGACGGAGCAAATATATATTTAAAAAATAAAAGACTCTAGAGAATGTTTCCTTTCTACAGAATGGGTCTCGGAGGATTTGTGTGTTTGTGTGATTCCCTTTGTATGAATTTACATTTCAGGAATACATCTCCCAACTGCTGTAAAGAGTTGTTATGAATAAAACAAAAGCGCTTCTTTCACATTTTAATATTTGTTACTGGACCCAAAATCAGGCACTAGTTTAGTTGAAGTTCTCATCAGTGCATATATATAGGTAAATAATTAAACATAAATAAGCTTATCTTGGCATATCTTTTTGCATAAATAGTCATAATTAGTTAGTCCTCACTAACAACATTGTCAAAGGTAGAGAACTCCCTGGAATAAATGTTTTAATTGCTAATATTTTGAAAAATCAACATGTTGACAGTATTTTGATGGTTTTAACACGTGTGTTGTGTGAACTGAATTGTATTGTATGTGGCATTGTTAAGTTGTGCGATGTTCATCTCAATGAGACTGTTACGCTCACTGACCCAGAACCGATGTGAACCCACAAGCACGACCCAAAACGATCGCATAAAATATCCAAGTCCACAAGGTTTTTTCCAGAAAACAGGCAGGAGTCAAAACCAGGAGATCAGTCAGAGAAGGCAAACTTATCCGGCAGGCAACAGGCAGAGAATCAGGGTCCAGGGAATCAGGCAGAGAATCGGGGTCCAGGGTATCAGGCAGAGAATTAGGATCCAGGGAATCAGGCAGAGAATCAGGGTCCAGGGAATCAGGCAGAGAATCGGGGTCCAGGGAATCAGGCAGAGAATCAGGGTGCAGGGAATCAGGCAGAGAATCAGGGTCCAGGGAATCAGGCAGAGAATCAGGGTCCAGGGAATCAGACAGAGGTTCAGACGGAAGGTACAGGGATCAGCAAGTAGTGCAGGAAAGCTCAGCGTAATGCAAAAGACAATCTGGCAAGGAACACGAGGAAATGGACTGGTATTTAACTGAGGGACTAAGGAGGGAATGAGACTGCAGGTGGGGGAACCAGGTGAAGGGAAGGGTGAGGACAAAGTAAATGGTGATGGTGAAAGTAAATTTTGAAAACAAATGAGTGAATTGAATAAATACTGGCAGATCAGGGAGGATTCATGACAAGACTATGTGCTTAAATAAAGCTTTTTATAATAATAATACAATTATCATCATCATCATCATCATCATTATTATTATTATTACTTATAATAACTTATGAACCATGAAAACAAATTCACACACAGTGATAGAAAGGGTGTTTTGGCTGTCACTGCCAGTTTTACTGACATTTGTTTTGGCAAAAACAAACAATAATCTTGAGTGAAAACCTGCCACTTGAGGATATACATACATACATAGAAGCACCACCCTGCCCCCCCTAAAATAAAATTCCATCGTTTGTGTGTGTCCTTGTGAGGCTTGTGTTTATTCCTGGGAGTAAACACAAGCCTCACAGGGGCCGCCACCTTCCTGTTAGAGAAGCAGCGGACCTCACAACGGCAGCAGCGATCCAGCGTGACGGACGAGGCCGGAATGGCTTCATGTCGCATCATCAATCCGGCTACAGCGATTTTCACTGAGCACTTAACATTGACCACTGACACAGTCATTTCCGCTGCCATCTCCTCCATCCTGATTGAAATAGTCCTGCTGATAGAGGATCCCCCGCCAACTTCACTTGACCGTTTCATACGTTATGATATTGGAGGACAAACATAAACGCTGACATGTACACTACCATCTGTTTGGTTCGTCCGCCCATTGACCGAGTCTCATTTATATCAATTGACGCCAATAAGGGGTCGTGCGGTAACTCTCACACTCTTTGACTTTCAACTCCTCCTTAGCTCTTTCGAACGTCGACCCGCCGCTCAGCGACTCTCCCGCCTTATTGGCGTCAGGCGAAGTGACATTGAAAAAGTCATCACAACAAAACAAATCCTGCAGATGTTGCCGTAGCTTCGCGGAAGCCGTGCGTCCTCATTTTCAGCCCAGAGATTAAAATCGTTCGGAGCTTGTAAATCACCCCGAGCTGTTACAATCCTTGCTCAAGGTTGCTGTTCGTCAGCCGCGGGCCTTGTCTCTTATCTCCGTTTGCTGTCCGAGATACCGGTGAAAGCCGCTGCAGTTTCTGTTTCGCCCCACAGCACCGGAACGGGTTGAGGGGTCACAAATGACGTTTAAGCCAACCTGCCCGCAATTCTCTACGTTGCCTACCAGTAGACGGTGCTAAATTCAAATAGTTCGAATTTTGACTGAGTTGACGCTGTCTTTCCGAAGTGCTTCCAATGAACACCTGTGTTAAACAGCAATTCTCAAAAATATAATTATTTTCGAGAAAATACAAATATGTTGAATTAGATTAATGATTCGATTAAAACTATGATAAAAAAGGACAATTTTAAATTTGTTTGAAAAAGCATATATTGGATACAATCCATATGCAAAAAGGACTATTTTTGTTATGATTTGTGCTTGACTCTTGTCACAGCTAATATAGATATTTTAATATCCTTTTGTGCTCTTTAATCAGAATGATGTATTGGACAATGGATCGCCGTATACTCCTAGAATGCCTCCAAAATCACTATTCCTCTCTCCAACACTGTCCTGAACTAATTTGAGTATGGAGTATGTGTAGCAGAGAATGTCGTTCTTGGAGGCAAGTCCTGGGTGCTCCTTGTCAACTATAGTGTCCAAAAAGGGTCAGCCATTGGCCCCCTCCTGTGTTCCTCCACATGCTATGCCTTGTCCAGATCATCAGTAGACATGGGTTGTCATTAAAAAAAAAATTCCATCAACACCTCAGCGCCTGCAGATATCCGTACTACCTGCTTTGAGAAGATCCAGGCCTTGATGGGGCAGCATTTCTTACAGCTGAATCTTCTGATACTGTAGGAGGACGCTGGGATGGAGATGAAGATTTCTGCAATTGCAGCATTAAGGGTTGCGGGAGAGAAATTTTAATAGTCTGCCTTATTGAGTGGAAGAGTTGTGATTGGTACATGTCATGACAGCATGACGGCTCATGAGACGGTCAGGCGACATGCATGACTACATGCCCCATCTGAATTTACTCAGTGAGCTACATTTATTCTTCGACACCATTTAGGAATTGAGCAAGAGGTTTTGATCATATTTCTGTTGAAAACAAACCAGCTGAGTTGACAGCCTATATTAACCAAATTATGCCAAATTTTGGATTGTTGCATTTTATTGTAATGTGAAAATTACAATTTCAATTTGACATTGACGTTGCTATATCAACATGCATAAGAGCTTCCCGTTTTCGAAAAGGAGTTTTCACATCTTTTTTTAAGGCTTAAATGTTTGTCCCATTGGACTGCATCAGTAGCACAGTTAGTAGCTGCACCAGAGCAGTACGTCTCTCAATAGTAAAGCGTTCAGCGATGTTATGGGTTTTATAATTTACAGGTTAACATCATTATAATAAGGCCTTGGTTTGAAAAATAGTATTGATGCATTGCTCTTTCTCCTCTGTAAACATACTGTAAACACATGGTATGTCTACTTCCCTGTCAGTCAGAAGCGCCTGCAACCACATTTAATGAACTAGATGACACATTTTTCTTTATACAATGAGACTTAATATGTCCACTTCCTTTTATCACTGTATAAGCTGCACATGCAACGCCATATATCCACACAAATACCGTTCTGTACATAATGTCTAAGACATTTGTATTGGACTCATGTCATAGATATCATTGTACACAGTTCTACATTAGCATGACAATTGGCTTATTTTGTGTTTAATCCAACCAATTTTGAAGCCCTGGTCTGTATAGAAAATAAATGGCTATGATCTTAGACTGGGCCTGGAGGCATGGATTGACTGTAAGAAGATTAATTCTACCTTGGGTGTGAGTAGTAGTACATATTTTATCAGCCACTGTGTCACTGTGGAAGGTGTAGTCTACACAAATTATCTGTAGATGTTAATTTGTGTTGTCTTATTATGATAAGATATTTATTATCTAATATCTTCATGGGCGGGGCACAAGGGACAAGAGCACAGCTTGTTGTTATACAAGACCGCCAACAATCCCCCTCTTTGGAGCATGATCTGACCATGTTTTGATCTATAAACAACTAATCATCCATCCGTAATCGTCCACCGGGCCAACCGCACCCCCACACCAACCCACCAGCACTCTGCCACCCCAATAACCCCAGTGCTCAATGCTGTTGGTATATACAATTAAAATTGCGGGTTGTGGGGGCGCGACTCATCCAGGCTTGTCAAACTTGAACCACTTGCACCCCTCTTGACCCGCAGACCCTGGTCTGTTGGTGTGTTGTTTGGAGTAAGATTTGTGTGGGTGTGTACAGTATGTGTTCTAAGCGGATATGGGTATAAAATATGGGTGGTATTAAATATATAGTGTCCTTCCAATGGAAAAAATGTGAAGTCAAGAAAACGTGATGCGGTGCCCTATAGAGTGGCCTTCCAGCAAAGAAAACGTGATGTGGTGCCCTATAGAGTGGCCTTCCAGCAAAGAAAACGTGATGCGGTGCCCTATAGAGTGGCCTTCCAGCAAAGAAAACGTGATGCGGTGCCCTATAGAGTGGCCTTCCAGCAAAGAAAACGTGATGCGGTGCCCTATAGAGTGGCCTTCCAGCAAAGAAAACGTGATGTGGTGCCCTATAGAGTGGCCTTCCAGCAAAGAAAACGTGATGTGGTGCCCTATAGAGTGCCCTTACAGTAGAAAAATTGTGATGCAGTGCCCTTATAAGCTCCCCTTTGAGTGGGGAAATCAACATACTACTTTCCCTAATGCGTGCCCTCCCTTTTCATGTGGGATCCCTACAGGCAAAAAAATGTGTGTCCTCAAGCGTGCCTCTATGGTTGCGAAAGTGCCCTCTATGGTAAACATAAAAGTTGCCCCAAGGGTGGCTATGCACTGCAGAAAACCTGATGCAGTGTCCTATAAGCAGAGCGGCGGGGCTATCAAAAGAGCCAGAGAGGGAGAGTGAGGGAGGCAGATAGTCTGAGCCAACTAAATTTTCTAAAATCTCTCTCCTTTATTAAACTCAGCATTGGAACATTATCCTTCTTACTGTCATACGAAGCTGAGAGTGTGTCAGTGAAGAAGTGGCATGAGTTTAGTTTCCAGTTGGCATTGGTCTACCCTACAATTACCGAATGTCAAAGAGAGAAAGAAAGCGAAAGAACATACAAAGCGATTCTGCAAAAGGCAGCTAAATGCAGTTCTTCATTGAAAGACGGGATCAAAGACCAGCAGCAAGGGAGGAGATGAGAAAAATAAAAGGTAGGTTTTCGTCCTCTCACGGCCATGTAATGAACTGCCATGAGATAAGCAAAAAACAACAGTGAAAGAAAGACAGGAAGGCTACTACCAGTGATATGAAACATTTACTCCAGTGAAATTCAATTCTATTCAAAAGTAGCACATCTTCAAATAAAGGAAACTTCCTGGAACTTGTTCAGCTAAGTACGATTCCACCATCAAAATGCACCTGTATATGATCATACAATAATATGATGAATACAATAATATGATGAATACAATAATAGTCATTTGTTTTGTTTTCTGTACACCGGTGAGGTCCTACTGTGTGCAGTTTTTCCCTTTTTCGCCCGACCCCTCATTTCCTGTGTCCACCACTGGGTGTACTGATAACACAATTACATAATGTAATATAATGTAATAATTGTAATTTGATTGGCAGCTGGTTGACGGCTGTCGTGTTTGTGTTGTTACTTGAAGTTATTTGATTAAAGATGCACTTAACTCAAACACTGTTTTTTTCCTATTAAGATAACATTACTGTGGTGTGCCGGTGGTGTGATTTAAGCAGCCACACCTATCTTGGGTCTCCTTAATTAGGCCCAAGATCAGGGGTGGCTGTGCATCTGTTGCTCATCAGAGCAATCGATGAGCAACAGGTTAAATCACACATCCCCACACACACAGGAGGAGAGCCTCCGTCATGACATGTTCCCATCTGCTCCTGGCTTGTTCCATCTTGCCCACTTTCTGCAATAAACTGGTACGTTTCCATCATTGTGTCCCTGTGTCGGAGAACCCAAGGAAAAACACTCCGGTGGCAAGCGGAACTGCCACAATTACATCATGGACTCATGACATTGGTTAACAGGTTAACCAATGGTTATCAGCATTGTTGTCAGTTTAAAATTGATCGATTTCAGCCACTAATATCATTGCTTTTGCAAATAATTACTAATACATATTTATCTCGGTATCTGTAATTAAATAATTATTATTGGGAGAATCAAAACAAAATTTTACTCTTGGTCATATCCAAATCCTTATCCAATCATTTTGCCTGAAACTCACAGTGAGCCACAGTAGGTTGGCTCCAGTAACACTGGGCATTAAGGCATCATTTGATCCATTCAATAGCCTCAGCCCACTTCTGCTCTTTATTAGGTTCATTACTGACGGTTCGATCAATGTCTGCAATGTCTGATGCTCTGCTGGTCTCCACAGTTGAGCACGTCTGCATGAGTGAAATCCATTCATTTTTGGCCGAGGGGGTTGGAGCCCATCCTAGCCAGAGGAAACCATCCAAAGAGATATTTGAAACCGGACGTGGGTGTCTGCCCAATGCTCCACCATGCTGCCCTGAGTAAAATCCAGGGTTACAAAACCATTTCATAGGAGATGGCTATCACAGAGCTGGAGCTGTATTAAGCATTAAGCTCAGTTTTATTCAAGCAACTAAAGACGTACTGTATTTAAATATATATATATATATATTTCTAGGGGAGTGATGGTCACTTATTTTCTTCAAAATGTATTTTGGTCAGCATACATTTGGGATGAATGTAGATAGGTAGGTCGATTTTTCCAAAATTTTATTGTTGTTTTCAATTAAATGGTCTTAAATTAATAAAAGGCAATGTAGCGCCATTCCTTTAAATCTCCGTCCTTCACCACCACCCTCTCCCCTATGTCTGTCAACAGCATGGCAATTACTGATACCGCGCTGCATGCAGATCAGTACGAGTAAGGAAGTGTTATTTTGACCAAATTAGCATCGAGTATGCGCTAGGGATGGGACGATACCACTTTGTCGTTTCCGATCCGATACCGCAGCCTTAAGTATCCACCGATTCCAATTCCGATCCGATATCTTTGCTGTCTCAAACAACTACGAAGCTGTTCATTTGCTTATGATTGCCATATAAAACAAATAACTGGCTCAAACTGTTCTCCATTTCCTCAAAGAAAGAAATAGAAAGCCCACCACATGACTTGTACAACAATACCGATTCCCTTTATTGAGGCACTCTTTAAAATGAAATAAACTGTTGAAAGCAGCTTTCAAACATTCAAATATCACTTAGAGTGAAACTTTGCAAAACTCAATTCAATGCATTAAGATAACAACATTCAAACAAAGTGCTTTATCGTGTTGAAATTTCCAACGACTCCGCCGCCCCTCGACAAGCCCACGTTGCGTATATTACATTCCGCCGCGTTGCTTTTGCACTCCGTGTTCAAATAATTCCACACCGCAGACACTCGACGCTCACTCGATGTCACTGCCGCCACTGGTCACCACGTGACTTCCGTTGACGATATGTTGCTGCTACTTTACGACATGTCGTGAATGAGCTGTGGACACAATGCAATGGCTACAAGCACTACAAGCGTGTCTCACCGGAGCGTTTGGGGGGATATTCATCAGACGGTGGTATCGGGTTACGACGTATACTATTTCCGATATCCGATCCAGTCGTTTTGGCCAATATCGGACCCGTTACGATACCGAATATCGGATTGATACATCCCTAGTATGAGCGGGCGATTGCAGCCGTGCACGAGAAGCTCTTCCTCTTGTCTGTTTGAGTGATTCATTTACGACCCGTCCTCCTCCCTTACAAGGGTCTTGAAGAGGAAGGAGGCGGAGAGAGATCTGTCACAGTCAAGGCCGACATACGGGGGTGGGGTGGTGGTGGTGGTGGATAATAAAGCCCTCCTCCATCATCTCAGCTCCAATTAAGCCAAGAGAGAGCCCCAAGCATGATAATAGGAGGACATTGCTGATAAAACTGAAAGAAGAAGCCGGCACCCTGACATTACTGTGAAAGTTGTGTTCGTGTGCGAATAACGCCAAAGGTCTTGCATTGAAGGTGTCGCTCGAAGGTGTTGTTTTTTTTCTCCATTGGTTCATAACAGACTTAATTGTACAATCCCCTTTTTGCCTTTTTACATTACAACATATAAACATAATGGTCAACATAACAACCGGTTTATATTACTGAACAATATACAGTATATTTTTTGGAAAACCTTTTAATACTTATTTATTATATTTGCGTGTGTGATGCTAAACATATTTGATCAGATGAAACGGAAAGAAGAAGTATCAGTCCCTCCAGGATTCCGTGATTCTGCGATCGCATAATTCAATGCAAAATAAACCAATCAGCGCATATTATGCGAGAGCTCACAATTTTTACCAATCCTCACACTTTTAGCGTATAAAAGGGTCCAATCAAAAGCTCGTAATTTTCGCCAATTACTGCACTGTTACCGCGGAAAATGGCCCAATCCAACCCGGGCCTGTCAGGCGTGAGAAGAAGATGATGGCTGATTGTTGATGGCTGACAGGCAGTAACGATGAACAGAAATCGAAAAATAGCAGCTAAAGACCATGCAAAACAATTTCCAAATGTTTTACATGAAAGTGGGGGGAAATTGTTTTGCACTCTGTGCAATGTTGTGCAGAACACAAGAGAAAGTTGACAATCAACAGTCACTTAGAATCAGCAAAGCATATGAGAAGAATGTCAGAACAGTTGCCACAGCAGCGGCAGATCACCATGACTGAAGTGGTGGCTGAAGTAGGAAGACTGGCAAGCGCTGAATGAAGGTGAGCGGTGTTTTCCTCAAACTTTTACCCAGGGATGCAAACAACTTGCTTTTCGGCGAATATAGCTTTTTTCATGCCCAAACCGATCCGATGAGGTTTTTTTT
>OMKR01039413.1:4312-19494 GCA_900302355.1 Cyttopsis rosea | reverse complement strand
GACGTCCAGGCGATAATACAAAAACGAAAAACCGCCATCCGTCCCCCGCGACCACCTCGGGATGTGTCCCGACTGAGTCATCGGATCTCAGCGCGTCTTCAATCACGGGGTCACCGCCGTCGCCATCACCGGGTGTGCTGCGCGCCACTTTCTGCTGCCAAGTTCTGAGGCCTTTTAAGCATTAAATATTTATTCCCCTTATAAAAAAATCCCACTCCAGATCCGTGTTTTTAGAACGTGTCACAAGCAATATGAATCAAAGTCGCACACGTTTCTCCGAGTGCCCTTGGGCAGCTGTTGGGTTTGAAAATCCCATCAGAGATCCGTCGAAAAGCGCCGTTAACAGACATCCCCATATAATTCCAACGCCATAATCCATCATTCCGTTCTCGTCGGCGTTGCTTTGCTGTGTTGACAAATGGCCTTGTTCCATCAAGGCAATAACTTTGAGGACTGGCAGCTCCTTCCTAGATGGATAACTTTGGAATCCAAGCGCGGGACCCGAGCCTGTGCCTTTGCGTTCAAATTGGCAACCGTTGGCGTCAATTTCACGCCAGATGAACGCCAGATGAACACGGCAGCCGCTGCCAACAACACGTTAATGCTCAGCGATGAATGCTCACAAACCCTACGTAGATCAGGGGTTTCCAACCTGGGTCGCGGGCCTCGTGTAGGGCGGCCGTAAAGATGACAAGGGGCCACAAGGCTTTGAGCTTGCACAAAATGATTTCTGGAAAGAAAAAATGGTGCTTTTGTTGCACTTTCCACAGCATTCTGCTTCACATCTCGCCTCTGGAACTTGTTCTCTCAATGGAATCGTCCGATCCATCACGCCATACAAATCTGCTCATGATCCTGTTTGTTGTGACAGATTACTTTAGAAATAACACATGATGAGATGACATGATTATTGTTTCTTGTTCCAGTTGGAGCCTTTGCTGACAAAGATAGTGATGTAAAGTCGTTTCGACCACTTATGATAAATGTACCTATTATAAGTCGCTTCGACAAAACCATCTGCCGAATGACGTAATGATGTATGATGATGATGAATGATGTAATACATCCTGAGAGCCAAAGAATAGCACTTTGTCATCGCACGGTTCCAAACATTCACGCCTGCTCTGTTCTCAATTTAAGATCGTTTAAGACCATCACAGTAGTGCAGTTAAAAAAGATGAAAGACACGAGTGGACCCCCTGACCCTCAGAACCCCCCTAACCCCAGCACCAGTGGGAGTAGAAGTGAGTCAGTGTTTCCACACCTTTCCATCAGGGGCTCATTCAGAGGTTTTGGGCTGTTTTTGAGTGTGGGAAAGTAGGCTCTTCCTCTTCCTCTCGATCCTCTCGTCCTCACAGATAAAAACACAGAATGCTGAATGCGCAGCCTGAGGTCAGCGCTCTTATCTGCTCCACACGCTGCGGATTGAAGCCGACGCCCTAAATAAGATATACACTGTGTGTGTAGTACTGTGTGTGCAGTGTTGGTGGATAGCAGTCACGCAGTAATATAACGAGTTACTAATACAATGTGGATAATATCATTACAGTTATGTAACCCGAGATCGGTTCGTTTGGGCACATGTGAACACAGCAATCGCACTCGATTCCGGACCAAATCTACCGGACCGAGTCCGCCTAGAGTGGGTGGTTTCGGCGCGGTTGCAATCCGTCCCAACAAACCGATACAACTATGCAGGGTCTGCCTTTTTTTGTTGACGTGCCACAAAAAATATAACGTTATATAAATATATACAGTTATAAGAAGTTACGTCGAAGCGGTTTTTTTTTGGTGAGTAATTTAAAAGTAGTGAAATAAGTACCTTATTACTTTACACAGAAAGTAATACTGTAAAGTAACTTATTACTTTCAAATGAAAGTAACAAGTAATATGTAATAAATGACATTGTAGAAGTAACTTGCCCAACACTGTGTGTGTGTGTGTGTGTGTCCCTGATCTAATTAGCATAGGTCATGTGAGGACATTTATGATCATTGCAATAAATTAAGTGCCTGATTAAATATGTTGACTTACAGGATAATTTGTCCAGAATTATTGTTATTAGACACAGTTATAATCACTTAATATCACTTTATAATCACGCGAAATATGAAAGCATGCACGTTTTAATTACCCAAACAAACGAGGAAAAATTAAAGAGTGAGAATACGACTCTTGTTCTATGGCGAAGTTCTGTGGCGGAGGGTTAATGTAAACTATACTTTTTAAAGGAATGAATATGGAATTCTTTTGTTTTGGTTCAAAATAATGACTTTGATTCAAAATACAGCAGGACGAGCTGGACGCCCTAGTGGCCGGGTCCCAGAATGCGCCCTGTGCAGCCTCGACCATATAAACGGATCCGTTTTAAATGAGACAGATGAGCCGCCACGTTCCTCTTCATCATTACGGCTTTTAACAGAACATGCGATGCCCGCCTCGCCACGGCAACCAGGGAGGATGGAGGACTGTTTAAAAAAAGGTCCCTCACAACAGCGGCGACGGAGGAAACGCTCTGTTGTGCTCATTGTTCAAGAAAGCAATCTTCATCATCACGTTGAAGGTTTGGGGGGGGAATACACAACAATTAATCCAAACAAACAAAGAAATCCCATTGAAACGGCAACTGCCCAGAGTCAGCTGCAACACAGGACCGTTTATGAGAAAAGTTCTTTATTCTATTGAAACGTGCTGTCTGTGCCTGCCCAAGTCCCAAAGACAATTGATTTTGTCGTGCCGACATATCACTTTATTAATAAACAATAATGAACTTTATTGTCTTCAATTCCCCCCGGCTACAAAATTAAAACGCCCTCAAACTGCAGGTGGGTCAAAGACACACAAACACTGGCACAAGCCAAACACTGTGTGTCTGAATAGACACTCGTTCACACACACACACACACACACACACTTTGTAAAACACTGACTTTAAAGCACTCTGGCTCCATTTTAGTTGTAAATTATAGACTTACTGGCCCGAGTCTCGCTGACCGCACCCAGCACTTTTCAGTACACACACACCCACACACACAAAATGCTATGCAACACAATACAATAACAAGTTATGTCGCCCGGAGCCTCCTCTGGTCGTTGTCCTCAAAATAGAATGGCTTATGTATATATTCAAATTAATTCGCCATTGTGTGCAGTGTTGCAAAAGAGCACTTAAGTATACAATACAGACGCAAACAGAACGATTGGAGCGATTATGCGATGAATTCCTCCAGAAAATCCATCTGATTGGTTGAAAGGCATTCTCTTTACTCTGCTGATAAATCCTAAAATTGACAAGATGAGATTTGTGATTTCCTGTTGCCAAACACGGAACTCGTTTGGAGTCTTTATTTTATTTCATGTGTTGAGGCTGTTCAAGAGCAATGACCTTTACGAAGAGGGAACGAAGGAAGTGAAGATAAGGTGTGATAGAATGTCTTGATGCTGATTAAAAGGATGATAGATGAGTCACTTTCAGAACTGCCAGAGTGAAAATCAGGCGAATATGAATCCATATCAGTGTTAGAATCTGCGTAACTTCCCTCCTGATCATGTAAAGTTAGAAGACTGGCTGCTGCTGCTATCTAATAATGCGAGGAATCGCTGTCTTTCTTTCTCTGTGTGTGTGTGTGTGTGTGTCCTTCGATTATCTCGACAACCATTCATCCGATCTACTCCGCACTCGGTGGCCGTATCGCTGGGGACCCAAGGACGTGCAGTGTCGAATTTGGACAGGCGACACGCGTAATATTAATAAACTTTGATTCGTTTTTGTCAGAATTACCAATTTATGTGGAATCCGGAACCACCGGTATGTCACAAAGAAGAAGGAAGAATTCCGAACAGGCATGTTTGGAGCGGCCCCTGCAGGATGGAAAGAGGGAAGGAAGGAAGGAAGGAGAGGATAGAAGAATCTGCACGGGCACTGCACGGAAACCTGCGAGCAGCAACACCGGAGGCCAAGCAATCGGCCCGTTCCGACCAGGCATGTTTTCAACGGTCACTGCACAAGTAGTCCAGTCAATCTGTGGTTTGGCCCAGGGAGAATTGCAATAGTAATCATTCAAGGTTCTATGTGATCCCTAGGGACATCCAAATGACATAAATAGTATACCATTGTATAATTAGTGAATCAAGGGACATTTAGAGGTCGAGAATTGGGGCCTTCATGTCAGAGCGTCACACAAAGAAGTGCACATCTCTGCTTCTGAACATGCTATTTTCATATAATTTATGTCTATACGTTGGTTTTCTAGGGTGTTCTTTCACATACAACTATCAGATATGACCTGTTCTGAATGTATATGTGCACTTTGGGGGGGGGTACCCTTACCCCAAAATGACCTTTTTTATAATCCAAACAAGGTCAATCAAATTAGGTTATAAACCATTTATTATCATTGAATTTTCTGCACATACAAATTTGTCTGAGTAACATGTTTTTCCATGAAAAACCATGATATCAGCACAGAGATTGAAACCTTAAATGAGACCAAGCTTGAAACACGCCTTGACTGTAGGCCTACATCTTCACTCCATGTCCTCATCCAAATGTTGTGCCGACATATTCGCGCACACACTGAACACTGCACTGCACTGAACAGGCCGGGCAGCAATCAAGTCCATGACGACGGCATTTGCAGCACTTAGTGACGCAACCCGACTTGCAATTGCAGCGCACAAGCTCCAATGGATGGGAATGAGGCATGAGTCTTGGATCCTCCACCCCCATCCCATCCGTTCCTGAACCCGACGGTACACTCTGAATCTGCGAAACATGGCGGACGAAGATCGCCGTTTTCCTGTCAGTCACCTTAGCATAGAAACGTTTCGGCCTGAGTTCATTGAGAGAATCCGTTTCTCCGCCTTTGTAGATTAGTATCATTGCTCTTTCCCCTGCAGCAGCAATTTCATCCTTGGTAGAAGATTGTTTGGCTCTGAGAATGCCATCAGATCTCTTCTGGGTTATCTTGACAGTCGGTGCTTCATCATGCATGCGTCGCTTGGCGGAGAACTTCGCGCACCCGCGGGAAAATGAGAGGAGAGGGAGACAGGGGCACAAATTGTGCATTTCACATGGAGAGGGAGCGATTGCGATTGACGTGCGTCTGCGTGGTCGCCATATCGGGGCGGCAACTCACCCGACTGCGAGCCGACGTTCATGAAATTTGGTTCAGAATTAAGCCAGCTGCAGTTGACTCCGCAGAGAAGTCCGCAGCCCTCAACGCACACTGCACCCGCCCCCCATCGGATCTCGAGCGCTCCAATATGGCGGACGCACAGACGCATAGCTGCTCCCCTAATTGCTGCTTTATGGCGATATTTACGGCAATATTTTACGTTACATGCAAGTAGGAGCGAGTGGAAACAAACGGATGGATGGAGGGACATGGCGCTTTGGAAATGACTCGTTAGATGACAAGATAACATCTGTTTTTCTGCGCTTATTTTGGTTATTTACAGTAACTTAAAAGTAGTGTAATAAGTAACACATTACCTTACACAGAAAGTAATATTGTAAAGTAACTTATTACTTTTAAATGAAAGTAATATTGTAAAGTAACTTATTACTTTTAAATGAAAGTAATATTGTAAAGTAACTTATTACTTTTAAATGAAAGTAATAAGTAATAAGTAATATATTACATTATAAAAGTAACTTGCCCAACACTGCAAGGCACTGGTTTATGCTGGTTTAGCCAGGGCACAGCATGTGGAATTATTAAAATATAGTAGCAGTCAATTACCTTTCTGGAGAAACCATCCACTCCTCCAAATATCACAATATATGCATATGAGTCATATGCATCCGTGACTTGGAGTCTTTGAGAAATGGTAAAAAACATCAATGAATGTTGAACGCTGTCTGAGAAATTCCGCGTGACACTCTGAGGCGGTGAAGATGATTTTGTCTGACCACAAGCGGTCAGTCAATCTTTCTACAGGAGGACAATTTGGGCGTTGCTATTATTAAAGGAAGAAAAAAACAGAAGAGCTGAAGGGGAAAAAGGAAAACAAGAGTAGCACAGAGCTCCAGAGATAAGGATGGTACAGGGCAACCTGACCTGTCTTCTATCAGAGTGGTGTCGTCACGAAGACTTAAAGGAAGGGTGACGTGACTTTTGTGGTTTTTGCACAGACCTGACAGAATGAGCAGACTGAAATGAAAATGGGCCTTTCAGAGGAGGAGGAATTGACTTAGAAATGTAGGATAATATTTCTAAGAATATGGAATTTTGCCTCACAACGCCCAACAGCATGATGGTGTCTTCTTCATGTCCAGGTCTGCAGTCCACTATGAATGTGTCTGAGGAGAGCGTCCGACCTCTAAAAGCACTCTGTCTGGGAAACAGGAGAGCCAGAGGTAAGATGAGGATCTCTAAGTGTCTCTAATCTCAGAGCTCAGCAGTGATATCACTTCATCTTCATTATCATTCTGTGTGCGTTGTGTTGAATCCTAGAGCAGCAGGAGAGTCCAGAGGGTCCTGCACCCAGCGGCGTCTCCATCAAGAGTGACCGCTCTATGGAATTACCTCTTTTTTTTTAAAGATGGGAATCAGTCTACTGAGCAGAGGTGAGGATTTATCAAATAAATTATAATATAAACAGTCAAACATGTACAAATCCTAACGTACAGATGGTGGTTATTGTTTTACTGGTAGATTCCATGAGGAAAGAGCAGAGGGTCCTGAACCCAGCTGTGTCTCCATGAAGAGTGACTATTCTGTCTCTCCTAAATTAAGCAGACACAAGATTCCGCGCCTTACAAATAATGGGTTGGTGCGCCTACTGGCCGTTTATATGCGTCGTCTGTACTTAGGTTCTGTCCCTCCCAATCGCCATTGTGACATTGTGACGCTGTCACATCCCAATCTGCATTGTGACATTGTGACATTGTGACATTCCAAATCAGCCAGTCGGACTAACACTACATTTGGAGAAGGCAGCAGTGTGGCATCTCCATCCATCCGCCTTGTTGTTGCCCTTGAGGAAGCTTTAAGTTTAATCTTTAAGTTTATTTGTTTATGCACACATTGTAAGAGTTACTACAACTCATTAACAACTTGCATTTGCATAGTGACTGATCGTTAATCTTCATACTTTTGTGCAGTTTCACATCGCTACTATTAAAACCACCTGAAGTCATCTCCTGTCTTGGGTACTTTTTTGCTGCATAGCTATGCACGCATACGCATAGTGAAGGCAGAAGAGTGAGAGGTCAATGGAACATCCACTTGAATTCAAAGATGACCTCCCCTCCACTGAGAAGAGGTAGGAGTTTCAGTATGAATACTGAGGAGATCAGAGCAGAGGGAACAAGTCACAGAGAAAATTAATTGGACTGGACTGACAGAGCAGAATATACAGAGGTGTTCACCTTGTGTTTCTACCAGGAGACATCACCTCTAACTGTGGGCGTGTGTGTGTGTTCTCCACAGAGACCAGCAGAGGTCAGAGGTCACCAGTGGTCAGACTGGACAGCAGCATCAAACAGACCTGGACCTGGACTCCATGTTCCTGGTGTGTAAATGTCCATGCTTCCCTCCTCAGACCAATGGGATGTGAATCCAGGACAGTAAAGTTCTTATTGATGTTGTTCTGTTCCAGCTGCTGGAGGACAACATGGTCATGTTTGTGAAGAAGGAGCTGAACAGGCTCCGGAAGGTTCTGAGTCCAGTTTACCCCCAATGCTCAGAGAGACAGAGCGAGGAAAAGGATGCTAATTATGAGGTGGGGGGTGAGGAAGAGGAGCGGAGGAGGAGCGCCAAAGAGGGAGTTGTGAAGCTCACACTGCACTTCTTGAGGAGGATGAAGCAGGAGGAGCTGGCTAACTCTCTGCAGAGCAGTAAGAGACTCTGTTTCACACATTTAAAGGAGAATTCCACTAAGGCCTTCTAAGGTGTTCCTAAGCAGCATACTGTATATCAATATCAATATTGAATTCCAAAGGGAGAACAACTCTCACTCTGGTTCACACACAAAATATGTTTACATTTCTAACAAGTCTGCTCTCTGTGTCCAAGGCTGTTTGCAGCCCTGAAATGGATGGATGTCTATTCCTTGATATGAGTGAAGATCTCAAGCCATGGACAAGACTGTTCTTCTCTTCTGTGTGACTTTTCCCGTCTTTCTCTCTGGCTCTGCCTGTCTCTCTCCCCTCTTATTTTCCCTCCTTCTCCCTCCTCCCATTTTCTTCCCTTTGCCGAGTCCCCATATATCCTTTGCACCAATAAACCTATATGGAACTCTGCTGAAAACCAGTGTGGTGTCAACTGATGTTCCCAGAGCTTGTTTGCTTCAGAAACATTCTTCAATGCAACTCAAGCAAGTTACTCGGAATTGTGTGGTCTGGTGGTGTTTCCCCAGATGAGAAAAATAGTGGTTTGAAACCGCGGCTTCGGGCTTCTGGGTGTGTTTCCCTAGAATTAAAAACTGCAGTGAATTGTTGAATGGCTGACCTGGTGTTTCTGTATGGAGTTGGTCATGGGGAAGTCCCATAGTAAGTCTGATGTGGAGAAAAAAACTCCTTATGTTATAAAGTATAAAACTGAAGCTGATGTTCCCAGAAATGCTGGAGGAACGCACACTTATGATGCCACCTCTGGCCCAAAATCAGCTGAAACCCCAATTCAGTTTGTGAATAGAATTGTGGGGGGATTCTACACCACCACCCCGTTGATTGACGGTGGAGAAGTGGGATGGTCTCAAAGGATACAAATCCCAGTCCCAAGGGAAGGATCATTTTCTGATTTAATGAATGGATGATGAATGAGTTATAAGTACTGTATATGCGAGAAGCTTCAATGTAAACCATTATGTGTTGGACCAAAATTGATCAACAAAACCCAAACCCAAACTAATACTAGGAATATTACTAATACTAGGAATATACACTAGGAAATATTGACATTTCACAGATTAACATTCACTCATTGATATCCTTTGTTATTTGTTCTTTCAGAAAATCTTGCTGCTGTGTGCCAACATAAACTGAAGATTAATCTGAAGGCGAAGTTCCAGTGTTTGTTTGAGGGAATCGCTAAAGCAACATTTCTGAATCAGATCTACACAGAGCTCTACATCACAGAGGGAGGAGGGAATGCAGATCACGGAACAAGGAACATGAGGTCAGACTGATCGAAGCAGCTTCCAGGAAGCTAACGACAGAAGAAACAGCAATCAAATGGCAAGACTGAGTGCTTCTAGAATGGTGATATCTGATTTTTTTTGGCATGAGGAGCCATTTCTTCCTGTCCTCTGCCAGGACAGAACAAACAGCATAAGCTGAATTCCAGCGTGTGGGTTCATCGTGGCTCAGTTTATGATCTGGTAGAGGAAGATCTCTCTGCTTCCTCACCAGTTGGCGGGACATCTTGGGTGATCTAGTAAAGGAGGACACTGTCTTGCGTAACCTAGATAGTGCCGCAGATATGCCTTTATTGACAGTATGCCCAAAACATGGGATCCATGTGTACTCTTCCTGAAATACCTTCTTATTGTTCGAGGCATTGTCTATTGTTATTCCTGCCATTTTGGATAGGTCCAACCGCCATCCATCTTCGATCATCTCCTCCAGAGCCTCCCGCAGACTCTCTGCCGTGCGGTCAGTGTTTAGGCCGCACCAGCCTAAGCACCAGAGCTCCATGTCTCATGACTCTCTTATGAATGAGTTTGCGGCTCTGCTGGCCCACAGGTCAGCGGTACAGGAGAAAAATGGCTTTCCTTTCGTGGTTCACAGAGCACATTTCTGGTTTCTGTGCACAACCTGGGGGCGTGTTGTGCATGAAACAGTTCCAACTGGGAAGCTAGTATTTGCAATTCAGCTTCTCAAGCATTTGCCTAAATCAACCCTTTCGACTGTGTACACTGGTACCTGATCCAAACAGTTGTACTCTGCCACTGCTCTGTTGAGTATCTGTGCCTCAGTTTTTTTTTGTTGATCGAAAGCTGCTGATATTTTAGGCTGTGTCCATGGCAGTGCAAGGGTGTCCTTCGCAGCATCTCTCTGGTACTACATGAGAGAAAATCCATAATTAGATTTGATGGTATAATTCTTAAATTGCATGTATTTTTATACAATTAAAATGTCTAATTGTTATGTTGAGCTCTATTGTTTATGAAATACTTTTCTTTGAAGCAATACATATTTCACCCATTTATTCATACAATGGAATGGACGGACACAAAATGAACATAAAAAAATTTACAATGGCCAGACTAGGTCCGTAAAAAGGAAGAGAAAAATACACTTATTAAATTATATTAACGCAACATGAGCCTCATCTGAGAGACACACAGACAGGCAGGCAGGCAGGATACTGAGGTTATTGAAACAGCAGGAGCTACAGTCCAACAATGAAAGGATGTAGAGGGGCGGGGGGGGCAAGAGGAGGATTTGAATAACACGAGAAGGACGCTGTGCTGCACCGTTGGCACCAAGCTGCGGCAGTTGGCCCCAAGGTGCACCGGCCCACCGGGAAAATGCCCGGTATGCCAGATCACTAGTCCAGCGCTGCTTCACAGAGACACAAGGCTAGACCGGAAGTGGGGGCATGTCCTAGCAACTGCTTGCGGTTAGACAGGAAGTGGAGGCGTGTCCTAACAGTTATAAATATAGGTTACACAAATAATAAAGATTCTTTTCAAAATTATGAGAAAAAATGTTGAGAATTTTTTTTTTGAGAATAATGTCAAAATGCCTTCATGTCAAGCGGCTAAAAAAAATAATAATGAAAACAAATAATCAAAATTAATTAAGATATGTTATTATGGTCTTATTTTTAACAATTTTACGGTATACCGCCAGCACGTGCGAGTCACAGGGTGAAACAAACCCTGTGGCGCAATGAAAGTGAGGCTGAGGTGGGATCCACGGTGTAACCACTGGTAACCGCGGCAACCCTAATGTCTGTAGTGACAAGTGACATGTTGCCGTAAAGCGTAACACACTTTTCCCGTGGTTTCGTACCCGCACACCAAAGCTACATAGCGCCAGAACAGGCGTTGGGGGAGGGGGGTGGGAATGAAAGAGGGGCCATTCTCCATATTACAAGTCAGTGTCGCATCAAAATGATTCTGAAGCTGTTATTTTAATGTAAAAAAGTTACATGATGTTGCTTTAATATATGACCTCAAACAATACGGAACAAGATGGTTCATAAAGTGCACTTTAAAAAGTGAAAGGAGAAAACATCATTGTATTACTTTAGGGAAAAACATAATTTTGGAAGCAGAATATCTGCATTAAAACATCAAAATTCAATTAATTCGTTAAATTAGTCCTTACATTTTATTCTTAGGGATACTGTTCACTTCGAGCCTAGGCTAGATTATGTCCAATAATAGAGTCAATAGAGGCTGGCTGGGTCTAAAGAGCTTTATAATTACTATCCGGATGTATTGGAAATCGTCTCACATTCACTGACCAGGCTTTTCTGCCATCTAGTGGCCACGCATTATATTGCACACACAGGGAGAAATAAATTGATTGCCAATACGCCAAACAAAGTAGTTCTCCGGACGATAAATTTTCACGTTATTTTCAAACGAGTCATCGATAAAGAAATAATTCTTTATGAATAATTATGATTTATTTAATTTACCAAAAATACTTATGCAGCTGGATTTTGATGAAACACGTCAGCGCGTGAATCCTCTGCAGTGAGAAGGCTTTTCTAATGGAAAGAGCGCGACTCCTCAGCCACACGAACGAAGCACCACAGTGAGTGAGTATATGAACCGTCATATAAAATATAATATACAGAATAAAATATACATTAATTGCATAAATGTTCTTATCGAAATAGATTGCGGTTAAACCTCTATTGGACGCCCCATTGACAATCAGGCGCCAATTAGCCTAGCCACCTTGGCTAACTGCTTCCTAGTTAACTGAATCTAGCAGAATGAGTTTGTGTTTGATGTAAACACCTCCCCTGGTGTTTTACAACTGTTAGTTTTTAAGAAATTTAATTTAAACGTGATGAGCTGCACTGGCTAGCATGTAGCATGTAGCGGGCTCAATAGGTGGGAGGCCTTAAAGGTGCAGTATGTAGAATTTAGCGGCCACTGGCAGTGAGGTTGCAACCAACTGAATTGCCCTCCGTGTCCGTGGCGGTGCAAAATGGCGGCGTCCGTGGAGGAGAATCTACGGTGGCCGCGAAACTCGCAGAAGAGCCAGTTTTTGGTTTATCTTAGAGCCAGTTTTTGATTTGTCCGCTCTGGGCTACTGTAGAAACATGGCGGTGCAACATGGCGGCCTCCGTGGAAGGAGCTCCAGCCCCCACGGAGATATAAACAACGATTTCTAAGGCAACGAAAACACAACGATTCTTATTTTCATGGGATTATACACTTGTGGCAGTTCCGCCTGCCACTGGCTTTTCCAGGGCTCTCTGACACAGAGACACAGGCAATAAAGTTGGGAACACACCATTTTATTGCAGATGGTGGCAAGATGTCACAAGCCGGGAGCAGATGGAAGACGTGTCTTGACAAGAGCTCTGCCTGTGTGTGTGGGGACGGGTGGTTTTAACCTGTTGCCCATCAACTCCTCTGATGAGCAACAGGTGCGCAGCCACCCCTGATCCTGAGCTACTACACCAGGACCGGTTGGCTGCTTAAACCACACCGCCCCCACAACACAACACACTGCACCTTTAAGTGTTTTATTATCTTGAACCATGGCGTTAAATTCCGCCAAGCTTTCCAGTTATTATGTTAACTTGCAATTAATATTATTGAATATTTTAACCGTGGGGCCAGTACGTGGGAATGAGAGTAAAATCTTATATTTGATGCTGCTTCTTACCCAACAACTGACAACCCTCCCTATTATTTTTGAAGCTTTATAGTTTTTGTTTTGAATGCACTGTTTTCTAACCGGCGACTAGCAGATCTGGAATAGAAGAAAGATTTATCACACTCTGTAATTGGACCTAAATCCACAGTCAGGTTGAGAACCCCGGCATGTTTTTAGGCTTTTAAGTGAAGCTGGAAGCGGAGGGCAACCCACTGTTTATCTCCATCACCCTCGCACATGACTCGCACAACTATTCATTTATTTTACTCCTACTCTTTATAACTCCTCTTCCTTCCTTCCTTCCGTTACTTCCTCACCACCAGAGAGAGGGGGTGTGGGCTGGGTCTCAGCTTTCAACCTCCCTCCGCCTCATAAAATCGTCTTTAACCTGTCATTATTGTCTCATAACACACGTCTTAACCTTCTTAACTGACTCCTTAACCGACCTCCTCCTCATCCTTCACCCCTCTGACTAATGGGGCTTTTATCCCGTATCAGAAAGGTGTAAGAAGGAATTCCCAGTGGCTCAAATTACACATAAATAAAGTAATCTGTCCATTAAAAGAAAATTAATAGGATTTGAGCAGTGATATGATGGTGGGAGACTTGGACGGCTGCTAATATCTCACAATTAGTTTTATTAGCAGGTGTTTCGTGCGCTGTGGGGATAATTAGAAGCAAAGTTTTATAAGCCCCTCCAAGTTGTTTGTTTCAAGCGGGATTAAGTGTTACTGCATGGATGGCTCAGATACTTTATCTTAAAGACGATACTGTAAAGAGCTCCCGACACGGTTTAAGTTCCAAGCCGCGCGGCTCAGAAGCGCTCCATACAACAGCAGTGGCCTTCCCGCTTTATTTAAAGGATAGGGTCGCCATTTTTTGTCCCAGGCCTTATTAATGTTGGTTCCCATGATTTATAACACCGCCTCACTGAAGGCTTTACTGTTGAGAAACGTACCGCTCTGCTGCAGCTACTCGCGCTTCTCTTAAATGCAGTCCAAACGTCTAAGCCTTCAAAACAAACTCACAATATTATCAGTCTTGCAAACCAGTTGCAAACCGTGCATTTTATCAGGTTCTTTGAGGTTTTATTGGCTCAGAAATTAGCTGTTTTGACTTTATCTAGTGTACGTAGGAGACTAGAATCATGAGGTTGCGTTGCTTCCTGCTGGCTGTAGCCAACCATACGCTTTGGATGTACGATAGCAATTGCAAATTGCTTATATGAAATGTGATAATACTGTTATTCAACGCATGTTCAAAAATGTACTGCACATGTGTACAGTATAATGGGAGTTTCTCATTTTTTAAAATGTTTGCCCCATTGCACTGCATTCAAACAGTGAGAAGTTGCAACAGAGTGGTAAGTTTCTCAATAGTGAAGCATTCACTGAGGGTGTGTGCGATGAACAGTTATAAATAATGGAACCAATATTTGGGGCAAAAAAATAGCAAACCAATCCTCTTAAGAGGAAATGAAATTGGTATTTCTCAGGCTCCGAAAACTAAGTCGGCTCCAACTTCCAAATATAAATGTAAACCCCTTTTTTCATTTTCTTTTTGTTGTGGGATTATTTTCCTTCATTCAACGCTGTTGTCAAGGTTTGGGTTTTTAATGGCCCTCGCCGATTGTGTGTAATTGTGGCGACTGTTTTAAGATTCAAATGCAAAGTCTCACTCAAGTTGTCAGTCGATCCACAGAACGCATCCAACAAAACTTTATTTTGTTGGAAGCTTAGGAAGCTGCTCAGGGCGGCTTCCCTGCAGAGTTCCAGCTCTCCACTGGAACTCGGAGCGTTTACTGTGCAGCGGTCTGTCCTTCCTGCGGCATGTCTCCCCCAGGACGGAATTACAGCTAATAGCACGGATATGGCCGAGCAGATGGGGCTGGCAGAGCAGCCACGTTTCAGGACGTGTGTGTGTGTGTGTGTGTGTATGTGCGTGTCTGTTGCAATTTTTCCTTTTTTTCTTTTGAATGGTGGGGGTTGTAAATATCTTTCCACAAAGGACTTGAAGGAATTAAGTTTGGAGCCAAATTCTATGCAGGCGGGTGTAATTATGATGGGAGTTGCAGACGGGTGTAATTATGACGGGAGTTGGTGAATGTGTGTGTTGGTGCGTATGCGTGTCGGAGTGTGTGTAGAGTTAGAGTCTTTTTTATTTTATTTTTGAACGTGTGCATAGCGCGTGCACTGGTGACCATTGAACCTGAATAGAAATGGAAAGGTTCTGTTTTGCTAGTTTCAGATTTTTTGTGTCTCAGTGACACCATTATAGCTAAGCTCATGACATTTATACACACACACACACACACACACACATATATCTATATATATATATATATATATATATATATATATATATATATATATATATATATAT
>OMKR01039404.1:2766-13408 GCA_900302355.1 Cyttopsis rosea | reverse complement strand
AGGTGATAACGGTTAATGGTGAGCATGGAGACAGCGAGAAAGAGAAACCGGGTGAGAGAAAAAGGGAGAGGGGATCTATAAATAACCTAAGGTGCCAGCGACACATCGCCAACCCTACCAACACACTCTTTCACACACACACACACACACACACACAGACAGGCATCGGCGGCTTGGTTGTTCGGCTCCAATCGCGGCAGTTCGCACCTTGAGGTCAAGCGGCGGCGTACTGGAACTCACATGCACTCGCCCACACCTCGGTGCTCGGCTCGCTTTATCTCAGCGCTGCTGCCCCAGAAAGGCACGTATCCCGACATTCAAAGGAAATAAACAACATTCACTATCGGTTCACTTCTGATGCCTTTTTTGATCTTGAATGCTCTTTCTTCTTAGATACTTCTTAGATACTAAAAAGAAATGCGCACCACATGCGGGTTAAAAACCATGATAGTTAATGATCTATCCTCTCCTGCTCTGCCGATGAAGCTAGTCGTGATTACACGTTATCAACGGGGAGTGACTTGACAAATCCCTTGACTTCTTGAAGTCAGGAATAAACCAGCCTATTACCTTGCAGTCAATGAAGAGTGAAGGCATTTTCCAAGCAATTTGAAAAGCTATTAAAACATTTTCCTGTAAACGTTAGGTGCGCCTTTTCAGCCAAAACGTTAAATTATCCCAAATGTAATGGGCTCTGACAAATTAAAGTGATGTGGTACCTTCAGATGTCGTTATACACAACGTAGGCGGAATCACAACTGAACACGCTACAGCGATTATTCACTGTACGCTCTGAATGGTCCGATAACTTTGCTGTCAGAGGGATCTAATTCATCTTCTGGTACGCTCCCTTCCTGCTGTAGCTCCATCACCCAGCGAGTGGAACAGCGCTACGTGGAACCGTGGTTGTATCCTGCGGTGAGAGGAACTGTTTCTCCTCACTGTGTGGAGTGGTTTGATCAAACCTGGGGATTTCTCTCATCTAGCCACCGGACACCCGGCCTTGGACGGCCCACTGCCGCTAAAGCCGGGAGAAGATCAATGACACACAGTACAGAGGAAGGACGCGCTGAAGCCTTGAATGGTCAGGTGCCCTGGCGTTGCAGTGTAAAGAAAGGGGCTTGTGGTTAAAACATTGATAAATGCTGCCTAGCTGCCATCTGCCATCTTAGGTCTCTATCAGAGAGGCAGGAAGCAACCGATCAGACATCGTTCAATGCCATCCAGTGGATGTTTTCATAGGGAATGGGTTCAGGTTCCTGTGCAGTGACTTCCACTCGTCTTCTTCACATGTTGAGTGCAGAAGGGATGAATATAGACCTCAACAAACCTTTATTTCTCATGGAGCAGACACACTAGCTCATTGTCAAATTGCATTGTGACGCCCAGCTGGGTACGATCCCGTCACAAACATCCCAGAAGACATAGCGCAGCTGCGATATGCTTCATTTACCGAGTATAAGCTCTGCTTGCTTTTGATTTTTTGTCTTCTACAGTTTTTCCCACTGACAGATCTCTGCTGTTCGTTCTCCTGACTCGAAACTTGTAAGTAACCACGCATTTCGCTACCTAGTTCGGCCTCATCCTCCAGCAGGTAATTGGTTAAGATGCACACTCTCATTTGCATAAAGTTGACTCTGGCTTAACAGTAAAACATTTTTTCCAGCCAATTTCACATCCTGCCTTCCGCCTCAAATTTTCTCCAATTGGTGAATGTGGGTGTGGTTGGTGATTAAATGTCATGCATTACCAACACCATGGCAACCAATCGCAAACAAAGCTGATTTGGCCCAACACCACCATCGAGCATCAGTGAAGGAGTGGGAAAGTGACCATATCGGCCTCACAAATGAAAGTTTTGAGGAGGAGGATTTGTCTCTATAGATAACCGGCTCAACAGTCTGAACGAGTGTGAAGAAATGGTTTTATTTCACGCTGTGTGCATGTGGCAGCTTGGATAATCATGGTACTTTTTGCCAAGTAATGTTTTAACAGGTGCTTGAAATTTGGAGGTTTTGGCTGAGAAATCAGTTAATTTTCAAAGCTGTACTTGCGGTAACTGTGGAATCAGTGTATTGCAGCAGGGAGTACTGTAGAAAAACATGAAATAACTGAAAACGCAAAAACTCATGGTGGTGACCTTTAATTTCCGACTTCTCTTCGTCAGTTTAGTCTCTCTCCAGCGTTCAACATACCTACACTACTTCTATTCTGTCACAAGTCGTCCGGTTTTCACATGTTTCCTCTCCCCAAAATCGAAGAGCCATATAAGGAACGTGAACCATCCACTTAATAAAGTGGTAGTTCAGACGGTGATGGTTCTTTATGGTTTTTATGTTCCAATCTTCAATGTCAATAAATGGCTTCTGCAATAGGTAGACGTGTATTATTACAAGTTTTATTTCATGCCACTATGATAGTGGCACAAAATGAACCAAAATAGCACAATTAAATTGTTAATCCCAATTATTTGACTGTATGACAATTAATCGTCGACTAAAATGTTCTGATTGTGACTGCTTTTGTGTTCTCAATCTCCTTCTCTTCAAACGTACAAGCTAACAATCGCCCGTCACTGTATTCCTCTCCCCCAGCTCCTGTATTTCCTTCAAAGCAATTCTTCCCTCTCACCTCCTGTCAAATTCAGAGAGAGAGCGAGAGAGAGAGAAGAGGAAAAAAACTCTTAACCCCTTCCCTTCCTCCTCTTCTCCTCCTCGCTCTTTCACTCCCCTCAACCCTCCACTTTGCAATTAGCTATTAATTAAAACAGGATTAATGTATATACACATATACATTATTAATCTCATTGTCATCTACTATTATAAGTGTCTATTTCTAACCGTGCTGGATATATTATAGGTATTCCAGTACTTAAATTTCTGAGGATGAAATTCAAGCACCTCAAGAACCTGGTTAGAACCCTGTTATAAAGAGGTACTAACTACACACACACACACACACACACACACACAGACACATACCCTGGTGGATGGATGTGGGTGCGACAGTTGCGCTAAGCAGAGTGCTATAAGCACTCTAATTAGCACCGAGGTAACGACAGCACAAGGTGAAGTCAGGTCCCATGACTTGAGTTCCGATGTAAGAGTTCCAAGTTTCTTGATTTATGTAAATGCCTCTCAGGGAAAAATAATTTAAACATACTGTCTGTATGCCGTGTGATAAAGTCTTGTTGGGTAGTATCATAAGCATTTTGGAGGAAATTAAAGGTTTACTGGTGGTTTTACTCAAGAGAGATGGGGAACGTGAAAATGTGAGAAAAAACATATGCTCCTCTAAACACAGTTTCCATTGTTGGTGACGGGGTCCGGCTTTGAGGTCAAGAAGTGATTTGACAGCAGCGTGATGAAGCAGCGTAGATAGGTGTGGTCAGTAAACGGACACTATAGATGAACATTCACAAAAAGAACAGCAACCTCGGATGGAAAAATATCCCCGCCACCTCAAGTGACCAAGAAAAGCAACATATCAATTGAGCAGAAGCATACTTTTGAGAAAGGCATCAACATTCGTGCAATGAATACCTCCTAGGGTTGTTTTTCCTCTGTCAATGGCCAATGGAATTACCGAAGATTTGGCTTTAAATCTGTATTTAGTTGCGGCTATGTGTTTGGAAAGACGCCGCGAGAATCCAATGGAGAGAAAACCCTCCCCCACCCTCTACCATGGAGGGAGGGAAGAACTGAATGTTTGACAGTGGACCTGATAGAAGAGATGGGCTGAATAAGGAGAATGGATGGATGGATGCATGGATGGATGACGGATGGATGCATGGAGTAATGGATGCATCCATGGGTCTCATGACTTAGTTGAGGGACACAGGAGAAGGAAAGAATGGCAGCGAGGGAAAGAGAGAGAGGCACAGATTTAATGGGGTCAGCCAAGATACAAGGCCAAAATGTAATTATTCAGCCCTCTGTCTTCCTGCGTGTCAATTTTAATTAATTACAAGGAGAATAGAACAGAACAGAACAGAATAAAGTAGAACAAAATATCATAGAAAATACAAGAAATGGTACAAGAAATAGTACAGAATTCTAGATCTGTTTGATCTGTGAATGTGTGTCTACTGCACACTCACACACACACACACACACACAGACGCTCTCACAAAGCTAGCTAAAAAAAATCTTGCCATAGCCACCATCAGCTGACTCCAGCTCAGCTGAGTGCAGCCATGATAACAACACTCCATTGTCTTCCAGGACGCTGAAGCGATTTGAAAGCAGCCAAAGCAAACTCAACGCACGCACACGTGTACACACACCTGCACAATCAATTTATGCGACCAATGTGCATAGGTAAATCTAACTATGACACACACAGACAGTACACTGTCTGTGTGTGTACAAAAAAGGCCATTGTTTTCACTGAGATGCCCTGCTCAGCGCCTGGACCACCCACACAAACACAAACCCCTTGAACACAAACTAACACGACGCAAGCTCAGAAACAAATTGTATTCAAATGTGTTTCAAGTTTTTAAAAATACGTGTTACCATCAAATGCAACACTGCTACTGTATAAAAAATACCACGCCAATGGCACTACGATGCCAAACAGACTCATGATCATGGTCACGATCTTGATGAGTAATCAACCTAAAGGCCTTTCTCAAACACACAGGAAGTGATTATTATGGCTAGGAGATGTTACGATAACCAAAGTCCCAGACTATATTGAGTCTCTGATCTCACAATATTGAGGATGATAAACAGTGTTTTTAAGGGGGGGGGACACAAACCCGCTGCCTGTAACAGTCCCGCCCATGTCGTCGCTACAAAGAAGTCTTGATGAGAATCTCCTGCATTGAAGCTTCATTTTGTTTCAAAGCATTCAAAGCAGATACAAGCAGAACATTTCCAGGATGTTCTTGGTTGCAACGAATGAAAAGCTCTGCTAACTTTTTCGATGCTCCCAAACTGACTTACGGCGATACTAGGACAAGAGTGGGCTTCTGTGTTTACATTCCTCTGCTGACATCGGCTCGCGATGGACGTAGCATACAACCGATGCTAAACCATGGCTAGGAAACAGAAAAGACACAGACTGAGAGAGGAAAGAAAGACATAGTTACAGACAAAGATCAAGTGAGAGAGGGAGACAGAATTGCTAACGCTATAAAACGGTAAAAAATATATGTAAATATCGCTAGAAAGGGACAGAGACTGTGACTGTGACTCCCCCTGCATGATACACATCATGCATCATGAGGAAATGAGAAAAAGAGGGGTGGATAGAAAAGAGGAGTGCTCAAGAGAGTTGAGGAAATCAGATTATGGCGAGAGGAGAGAGATGGAATGTGTGTGTGTGTGCGTGTGCGTGTGTTTTCCTTGACTGCACTTTACATGCATCTGTCTGCCCACGTAGGTTATGCAGATTGGATGCAAACAGTGTACAGTACGTGCAAGTGTGTGGACAAACACACTCTGAAAACGACACACACACACATGCACACACACACACACACACACAAAGGCATCTGAAAATGCTGCCTTCTTGTTCCCTAGCTCACCGGAGCAGCCAATCAAATCATTCCGCCCACAGGAATATTTGGCCATTGATAGACGACCGTCTATCTGTTTTTTCCGCTGTATCACTTCGACTTATTGCATCAGAGATTGGTTTTGCTCCAGTGTCCAGTGAAATCCATCCTTGACATAGGACAAAATAACCACCATCTAGCCTGTCTCTTCATGCAACTCTTGAAGCCTGCTTGGATACTTTCATTTAGATATTCTTCTTCCTCTCTCCTCTTCTTCCTTGTGACAAAATAAGGTAACTGTATTTTGTCTCGTTCACAAGATTTTTATGTTTTTATTTCATTTAATTTCACAAGAATTCATGTCATCGTTGAAATGAATGTCCTTCTGCCGCGGCAACAAACCTAGGCTTGATTCTCAGCAGGAGAAACAGGTTTTTAGGTTTTTAGATGATTTCGCTATGGTATAGAGGTGTGGGCATAGAGAGAATGGGTCCGTCCATCTGTCCAAGGGCTCTTATCTCACTCAGGGCTGGGCCCTTTGGGATGCTGCGTCACCAAATACAGGAAATAGGAATAGGAACACGAACGCTCAGCATCCTCAACATTCGACACAACCCCCACCACTCCTTCACACCAGAGATGGCACTGATCCCGCGTCCAGTATTGGTAACAGGTCGATACTCCAAAAAAATTCTGATTCTGATTCCGAAATCACTGGATGGGATATCGGAGGGGGAAAAAGTAACAAGCCCGACCCGATCCCGATGTCGGGCCAGAAAATCACAGAAATGCTTTCTGCTTTACGTCAAGAGAAGTAAAGCAGGCCACGCGAGAGCAACGGCAGCCCGCGTGTGGCCTCGCGTTACCATGACAACAACAACACGCTAGCTGGCCATTCAGCATGTGTGTGGGAGTTGCCGCGGTGTCAGCTGTGTGGCAGCGCTTCACACTAAATGTGGAAAAGGAGAGCAAAATATTCCGAAAAGAAGTGTATCAAGGGGCCGTACCGGCACTGGAAGCTTTAAGCTCTTGCAGAAGCATCTCTCTAAAGGTATACAAGGAATGTATTCAGGTGTTGCAACTGTAGATGATCATCTACACCGAAGTGCATGGATAAAAATAGCTCATTTAAAGCGTACCAGTTATTAGAGAGAAGAAATCGGTATCGGTATCGGTATCAGCAGATACTCAGTGTCAAGATTTCGGTATCGGTATCGGAAAAAGAAAAGGTCTACCAGTTCTTCCAGTGGAGACCGTTCATTCTGTCCCTGCCCATTCAATTACAAACCAGCCACTCCCCGTTTTCAGTTCCTCTCTATCCTTCTCTCTATGTCTCTCTCTCTCCACAACACCACCACCCCCTTTTCTAAAGGGCTCCAACCCAATTATGGCCTGCACGTGGTGGGAAAAGCCCTGTGGGAAGTGCTGCAGCCGTGGGGGGGGGGGCGCCGCTTCTTTCTCCCCTGCCTTCGGCCGATCGGCCTCCATCACGTCACCGGGAGAGGTGGTGGCTAATGCAATTACACACACATTCTCTGTTTCTTCCTTTCTTTCGCTCAACACACACACACAGACACACACACACACACGCAAACGCGCGTGCGTGCACGCACGCACGCACGCACGCACGCACGCACACACACACACACACACACACACACCTTTCTTTTTCTCTTCAAGGAGGAGGAGAAGAGAAGGAAGCGAGCCTTCCGGGAGGAGAATGTCTGTGTGTGTGTGGGGGGGGTGGATGGAGATGGATTTACTGTAGGAAGAGAGATAGACAGTGGAAAGAGGGAGTTTGGAGAGGTGTAGGAGAAGTCAATAGGTTCTATGTATCTATCTATCTATCTATCTAGCTATCTATCTATCTACCTACTCACTAAGCATCATGGGAATAGAACCCCCAACTAGGGCTGGGCGATACATAGATATAATATGGATATCGCGATACGGGACTAGATATCGTCTGGGATTTTGGTTATCGCAATGTAGTTAAATGTTGTAAACTTCCTGAACGTCAGAGGTTGTTCTAGCTGTTCTAACGCCTCTACCTGCTTGGTCATAATATCAAATGTCTACATTACGAATATTCATTGTGGGTAAATATCTTATGAAAGCACCAATAGTCATCCCCGAAATATCGTCAAGTGATCGACATTGAGCAATCGGTTCAAAAAATATCGTGATATTTGATTTTGTCAATATGGCCCGGGCCTGATTGGATTTCTGGGCGGGGGTTGGTGGAGGGGGCGCTGGATGCAGCCGTGCCTTACACACACATTCACACGCGCAGAGCAAAGAGTGAAGCTTTCAAGAGGTCAGTTGTGCCAGCTGGGCAGCGAGAGAACCTTCACACACGCCTAAACACACATGCACACGTACACACACACACACACACACACACACACACTCCTCACAAACAGATGGTGTCACACACACACACATACACATACACACACACACACACACACACACATACACACACACACGCAGGGACGAGAGAGAGAGAGAGATATGGTGTTCACACATGACCAACTCTCTTGGGCGGCTGACACAAATATCACACTCCCACAACCACACCACACACACACACCACGCACACATACACACACACGAATACTAGCATAATTCAGTGCATTCGGTGTTTGTTCTAGCGCCAACGGCCCCACGAAATATCCTAAATTACCCGCGACTCGATGCGCGGACCCGATTGACCCCACTTCCTGATTTAACTCAAACCTGGGAACTTTGTCTTGCGGTTGAGTCAATTGAATTGAATCCATCTGGCATATCGATTCAATAACCCTTCAATCCCATATTGAAGAGGGGGCACACGATGTGATTCTATATCCATATATTGACATTTTATACATAATGACAATTGCTGCCAACATTTCAGTGTCCCGTCTGACCTGCATTACAAAAATATTACACGGAACAAATTCAATAAATTACTGAATTTACAGAATGTGGAAGAATGTCCACATTCAGAATTTTTCATTCACAAAATCTTGAATGGCTTTCCAAAAGACCCAAAAAAGTGGCTGAAGAGGACCATTAAAGTATGACATATGGGACGTACTATGGGAAGATGTTTACTGTGTGTGTTTACAATAAAATACTCGGTCAATCAGTTATTTATCCGTCCCTCTCTCGTTCCGATCCCCCATTTTGTTGTTAATTCTGTTGGTCCGACTGTTGCTCTGACCTCTTATCCTTCTCACCTCTGCCTGCCAGTCCTTTCTTTCTCTCTATATCCCCCTCTCTCTATATCCCCCTCTCTCTATATCCCCCCCCCTCTCTCTCCCTCTCTCTCTCTCTCTCTCTCCCTCACCTTGGCTGATAAGTCGCTCAGCAGTCCATTGTCTCTCTCTCTTTCTGTCTCTTGCACATGTGTACCTATCTATCTATCTATCTATCTATCTATCTATCTATCTATCTATCTATCTATCTATCTATCTATCTATCTATCTGCCTGTCAATCTATCTGTCTGTCTATCTACCTGTCAATCTATCTATATTTTCTGATTCTCTATCTGCATATCCTTTTGTATCCTGTTCTTCTTGCTCACACCTCATTTTCTCCATGTGCTCCTTTCCACAATCTCCCCGCATCTGATTCTCGCTGTAGAAAAAGAGTGTTTGTGCATACACACACACACACACACACACACACACACACACAAACAAACACATACACACACAGATAGATACTGACGTACACACACACAGACACACAATTAGTGTCCTACAGCACGTCCCAGATGCTCAGAACACTGTGAAAGAAAATATGCTCAGGGCTCTCCACTCCTCCACCCCCTCTCCCTCTCTCCATCTCTCTCTCTCTCTTTCAGGCTAGCTTGTGTTGCTCGTGATTCTGATGAGGGTCGAAGAGGAAGCGAGGCTCTCCGAACGGAGACGAGCAGGCTTTACACAGCAAGATTTTCTGGTTCGGTTTCACATCCTGGTATTTGTTCCTCTCAAAATCGCATCAAAATGAAACAGAATCAAATTTCTAGCTTCCATTTAGAGAGAGGCATCGCCTAGTTGACACACACACACGCAACAGTGAGTCTAGTTGTCATAAGTAGACGATTCCTTGTGTGGGCCCCTGTGCAGGCGGGAAATGTATGAGAATTGAGGAAGTTGCAGTAACTTCCTGTCATAGCCGGGAATCGAACATGCAATCTTCCCATTACTAGACTACCTGCTCCTCCTACTGAGCTAGAGTCAGCCCCTTCGCTGCTCCCTTTCCCCCATGTGTTTCAATAAATGTGCCCCACTTTAGGGTCACATTTCGAAATTTGACGTTTTTGTTTTTTCACATGAGATGAAACTGTAGAATCAGAGCTTCAAAACAAGGTGTCACTTGTGTGAATCAAGGAAATATTTTGGAAGCTATGGCTTATTAAAGATAAAGGTTTTGAAAACAGAAGTTCTGAGAAATCAGCCCTTAAAGTTTTAGAATGCATTTTTTTTTGCAGCACAAAATACACATTTAGAAACACAATTAGTGCATTAAATGGTTATGTCTGTACTCCTTCAATGAGATAATGGTGAATGTGTTTTACTGAAATAATGTTCAAATCACTAATTTATAAAAATATTGGAAAATGCTACACATTTACTAGCATGACCCCTCAATCATTCTGTAACTTCTAAACATTCCCATTTCCTGCCTTTATTGTTTTATGACAATGATAGTTTTAAGAAAGTGGGCTGTTTGAGTGGCTGGGAGGACCCTTCCATTTGCATTCTGGGAATTGCTGTTTTCTGGGAGGACGCTGCTCCGCCGCCTCCTGCTGCCAGTACAGTTCCGTAATATGATTGAGAGCTTCTGCCACCCTCTTCTTGTAATCCATGACAATACGGAGATGATATGCTTTCACGGAGAAGTGAATTTTCTTGCTTATGGTGTGTATTTGTTGTTGTTTCTTTAGCGATTGTTTAAAGAAGTGACGGTGTATCCCTAATTCCCATCCACAAAGCATTGGCAGAAATTTTGGCTATAAAACTCGATTTACACGAAAACCGCTGGTCAAATGTCCGATGACCCCAAACAGCCATGCAGCCATGTTGGCAGGTGGGTGGGGATAGGGTGGCTGATGGCTAAGCAGAGATGAAACAAATGAGATGAGG
>OMKR01039387.1:1310-17808 GCA_900302355.1 Cyttopsis rosea | reverse complement strand
GGGGTCCCACCCGGGCTCTCTCTCTCCTTGGCCCGCCCCCATCCGGCGGGGTCCAGGTCACTCAGGGTGCAGACGCCGGGGTCCAGGGTGACTGTGGACTTGCTTGTGCAAAGGCCCATGGCGGCCACCAATGACTAACCCAATCACGGTTCTGGCTGATGTGCCTGGCCCTGGTCAGGTTCAGTGCGTTGATTTATCGTCTATACAAATAAATGAAAGTCATCCGTGCCATCCGGCGTATAGCGCTGAATTGGCTGAATTGTTGCCTTTTTGGGGTTGGTGCAAACAAGGAAAGGGAAATTTAGTCCTACTTCGATCTTTCAATGGAACTACCCTCGCTCAGGTTCAAATCCACAAGCGTTTGCGGGATTGCTCTTGTGGTGAAGTGGTGTTCAGAAGCCTCCAGAAGACGGTTTTGATGGAAATACGGCGGCTGCCGTCGAATCCTCCACCGAGCCTTTGCCCGTCCGCTCGCCGCTGTGACTCTGGCCGACTGCGTTCTCCCGTCTGCTTGGAAATGACCATTCTAACTGAGCGACGTGACACAATGACGCCTCTCCTCCCATCTTTCCTGAATGAAGCGGAGAGGGGGAGGGATGGAGTGTACATATATGAAGGATGAACCTGCTCTACAGCCTACCCCCAACGCCCACCCAGAGCTCTACACCGAGGGTGGTGGGCAATATAGCAATAGAGCTACGTATCGATATAGAATTTAGCTAAATTAGATCACTTCTCACACACTTCTGCTCTAGTCTTGATTTATTTTCGTCATCGCAAGCTGCCACTCAAAAGCTGGTGGCGATTTGATCAATTACACAAAACAATGATACGTCAATATTGAAACAATAGATCGCCGCTCTATTGTAGCCATTCAGAACATCGAATGCCGTTCAGAACATGAACGTTTCTGTTCATCCCTTCAAAAGTTGTATGACTTGTAAAGACTGGTTGATTGTAGAAAGTTGAATAGAAATGCTACGTTGTATATATGTTATAGATCTATACGTCTGGAAACATTGGCCGAACTCGACAGCCGGATGGTTCTGATGGATTGTGCTGCACAGAAGGTTTTAGCAGCTCGCATTGTTCGCTCTATTTCAGCTGGTCCGCCGAGGGCACTTGACTTGAACTGGCGGAGCTCTTGTGGTAACTCCCAGACAAAGATAGCGCCGGAAAGGAGAGCAAAGTCTGTTCCTGGCAGTTGGCTAAATGTCCAAAATGGCTCTCATGCGACTTATAGTGAGTTTACATGGCCATGATATAGTTATACGCTTGGCGGCGCACTGTAGTCTGCACATTTTTGGCAAAAAATAGAAAATGGTGATACTGAGATTGTGATCACATTTGAGTTTAATATTTTTTCGACAGTACAAAGTGCACAGAATCACACTACGTATATTCTGTATATTTCTATATATTTGGCTATTTCTGACCTGTATTTCTGTATATTTGGCTATTTTTGTTTTTATTTTATTTTATTTTTTAAATAATTTCTTTCAGACTTTTTTTAATGCTAATTGTCTGTACAGCAATGCACCGATAACATTAATAAGAAAAACTTTCAATGACGTTGAGGACACAGCAACAATGTACCATTGCTGAACACCATATGTATAGTTATATGTCAAACTAATTGAAAGTTCAGATTCTAACATAAATTAATCATTTTTTTTTCTTTTTTGAAACTTAACTTATACTTAATACTAAGTAAATCTTTATTTGTATAGCAACAAAAGAAACACAATTGAAGGAAATTAAAACCAAATACAGAGGGCATAACAACACGACTTAATGAAAGCTGATAGAATAAAAAAGTTACTCGTTACTACTCCGTGGTAATCCTGTGCATACAGTAGATGTTGCATATGTTATTATTTTACATTTGATTATTATTTAATTGTATTATTTGTATTTTGATCTTGCATTTCTTTTAATCTCCATCTTATTACTTACTATCCTCTTCTTTGACCTGCACTGTTTTGTTGCTGCTGTGAGACCTGAATTTCAACATTGGATTAATAAAGTTTTATCTTTATCTTAGCTTTATAAAAAGGCTGTGGTAAAATGGAGTTGCTTAAAACGCAAACTATGCTATACTGTTTTTCAACCATTGTGCCGTGAGAGCTTGTCATGTGTGCCGTGAAAAAAATAAAATAATGGAAATTAGCTTTTGTGACTCTGAACATCACAGCTATTTGTAGTGATGAACGATTCGACTCTTTTTTGAGATTCTGTTCTTGGCGCGTCACTCAGTAAAACGGATCATTTGATTTTCCGATTCTTTGCTCATTTGATTCACTTGGTTTAATGCACTGTGAGTGAGGGACGACTTCCATTGAACAATGAACGAGAGTTGTTTTCAGGTTTGGGAATTAAAGATTCACTCCCTTGCCCACTCATTTATCGGAGTGGCCAGGGGCGGTCTTAGTGATTTGGAGGCCCCAGGCAAGACCAATTTGAGGCCATTTTCCACCTTGTTTAAAGCAAGCATGGCTAGTAAACAAAAACAATTAAGAGGTCACTCTTTTCAGTGAACAAAGCTAAATGAGAATTCTAAGTGAACCATTCAAATGCTCTGAGAAGACGACACTGGGACAAGAATATGTATTATATATATTATGAAAATAATATTGAATTATTTCTAAGCAAAAAGTCAAAAAAAGAATATGTCCTATTTTCTGAACAATATGCAATAAAAAGCCCAAGTATGTGTCTGGGTTTCTGATTGAGGCTTTGCTGCTGCTTTGTTTCCTGAGAGAAGGCGAAGGAGAGAGGACAGAAGTCGTGGTTATCAATTACGATTTGCCCTCTTCTTACAGTAATCACACATACACACATTACTCTTTGCTGTTTATTTTGCTATCTCTTTTAAATGTCACATCAAATTCAGTCACAATGTCAAAACCTCTGTTTACCTTTTATGAGGAGGTCCTGGTGTTCTGATGTTCAGCTTTACCTTCCAGGCTTGGGGGCTCCCGCATCCGAGGGCAAACCATTTGTCCTCATTTGTTTTTGTTTTCATGAAATGCCTTGTGTTCATTATAAATGTGTCATTTATTGTTGTAATATGGGATATTACACATTAAATCATTATAAATTATGTTATTTTTGGTAATGGAAAGAGATTGCTCTATAAATTGAAGTGGTACATGGTAGAAACACCCATAACTCAAAATATTTCATACAATTTCATAATTTAAACAAATGCTTGAAAGCCGCTTCGAAGCCATAAGAGCCGGCTCTTATCCGGCTCGCTGAATAGAGCCGGAACTCCCAACTACTGATGCAAGACTCTCGATCAAAAAGAGCCAAGAGCCCTGAGTCGCCTGTTAGAATTCCATTCACAACCCAGAGCCGACGCTTCTGTCTCTCATTTACTGGAAGTTACACCAACAGAGTCAAGCGAACGAAGAGTTGAAATTTTTGAATAAATCTTTTTTACTGAGTCACTCTGAAGGAGCCCAATCTCTAAAAAGAGCCAAACTTTTCATCACTAAAGTCCCAACACTACAGCGTACAGTAAGTGCCCACTACGTCCATGTCAACTCTGTACGTTATCTATTGGGCCTTTTTTCAAATTCGAATTATTTGGATGTGAGTCGATGCACAGTGATGATCGTGGTGAAACAGTGCTATATATTATGCTATATGCATGTATATATGCATGTATTGCATAATAATTTAAATCCAATTTGCTCCTCTTGGATGAGGTCCTTTGTTATGACTACCGCTAAAATGGTATTCCCGAGCTGACACAAACGCTTTGAAGTGCTTTTCAAAGTGACATCACATTGCGGCATGGTGGAGTGGTTAACACTGTTGCCTCACAGCAAGAAGGTCCTGGGTTCAATTCCCGCCTGGGGCACTGTTGGCACCGTGCTCCGGTGGGTTATCGCCCAATCAGGGGCCTTTCTGTGTGGAGTTTGTACGTTCTCCCCGTGTTTGCATGGGTCTCCTCCAACATAAGGACCCTGACTAAAAACGTGCAGAGCACTTCCTGTCCTGTCCCTGACCACGACATGGACCCACCACCTGGAATTGGTTCCTGGGTGCCAACAAAGTGAGGGCTGCCCACTGATCCTGGCTGCCCCTGGAGGAAGGACGGCCAGGATGGGATAAAAGCAGACTATATCTCATCGTTCGCCACTCCTGCAGGTGTGTGTGTGTGTGTCACCCTCTGCATGTGTGTGTGGTAAAATGTGTGATTAATAAATCATTCTTCTTCATACGTTGACCGATGAAACCCATATGTTGTCATGTCATCGTACATGCTCAGAAGTTCCTTTATGTCAATCTGAAAATAGCCACTGTTTGTGTTCCCTTCTGGGGTTTCCCTGCGGGGTGACCTGTGATTCAAAGGCCACGGCACGATGCAAAGTCACTGAACTGTGAGAGAGAGAAAGAGAGAGAGAGAGAGAGAGAGAGAATGATATGGGGGGGGTGTGTTGTTATCTTATTTCTCTTCCGTGACGAAAAAGGTCTGAAATGTGTCATTTGATTGTACAACACAGACACAGCTTCAGGATTTTTTAATCAGTCAATATCAGTTGCTTCAATTTAGTAAATACATAGCAATACTTTATCATTTATAATTTATACCCTATATACCCGTACCAATAATTTATCATTCTAAATTTATAGCCTATTGTGAGGAAGCTGCACTCACTCCATCATACGTCGGGTGAGGAGCCTTGTGCTTTCAATGAGTTTATTAGATCCTGCTATGTGGTATAGTTCTTTGCTTTATTTGGGATTTTGGGATTGGGATTGGGATTTATAATCATCCAGTTTATTTGTTATACTCTCTAGTTTCTTCATTTCCTAATCATAGTAAAAGAGTGGGGAAAAAGAGTGACTGTGTGAGTGTACCCATTGCGCACACTGCTTGTTTCATTCCAAATAGTGTAAGATACAATGAACTACATCTAAAAGGGAGGGAGGGATAACACACGGGGACACACAGCGGAGCGCGCAGATGCTGGCGCGACGATCGCAGAAAAAGGGGTCGTAAATAGCGCCCCCCTGGAGTGACGTAAGTGCACTGTGCCGGTGCGTGCGGTGCAACGCAGCAGTGCCCGTGCCTTACGAAAGTCAGACCAAACTTTTAAAATGACGCCTTGTAGATCGAATATGAGTGAAGATTCAGCAACTGGTTTGCTTATTTCTTGCCTCAAATTTGTTCAGAAACTGATTTTGGTGGACTGATGAGGAGAACTAAATGAATAAATAATACACGGAATGCAGAGCTTGCGCACAAACCCCATTGGCTGAGGTCATTTCAGCATTCCTACTGGCAGTGCGAATGCAACCAGTGAGTCTCCAGAAAGTTTTGGTCCGAAAACGCCATATGTTGCCTATAGGAAGCATTGACCCATTAGCATATAAATCTTTTTTTAGCTCCCCAAAATCAGAAAAAAAATATTCTATTTTTTTTCCAATCATTTTTGGCTTCCCCTAGCCTCTTAATAGCACCACCTATGCCTAGATGGTTTGGGCCGGGGTATATTTACGGCAGCTTTTTCCATTTACTGGAGACAGCGGTGCCAGATGTATGATGATTATCACAGTTGTACGATAATTTCGCCCTTTGTACGATGTATGATCAATAATATAAAAAAAACCCTGAATGTACAATAATTTAGACATCATAAGCCCTTTTTACACTGTCTGTTCAAGGCGGGAATGTTGCACGATTTTTCTGCCTTGCCGTTCTGTAAGAACATGGAATGGAGGGGCATTGTTGAGCAGAGGTAGTCACAGAGGTGAAACGGGGCCGAAACGCCCCGTAATTCCGAGACAGGGTGTGACATTTTGATGATGAAGTGAAGTTTTTCATTGGTCGGCTGGCCACAGGAAAAATAACAACTCCATTCGGGAGCTGCGCCTTCTCAAAGTTAACCTATTAGGGCTGCAGATATTCCTCTAGAATCTCATTCAAATTTGTATGCTCAATTATTTTGAATATTCTAACATATTCAAAAATGCTCGAATTTAGGGGGGGGCTACAGCTCCGCAGCAGCTTCACGCATTCTCCTCCTTTACGGAGAAGTTCCGTATGGAGTCCCGGACGCAATAACCCTAACTCAGTGTTATTAAAGCAGTGTGAACATTTTCAACCTGTCCTACACTCTCTGCCTCCGGAGAAGGAGCTTTCTCCACCCGTTCTACCTCTCCCTGTCTGCGCTCTCCGACTCCGCAGTGCAGTCGGTGGCGGTGCACTGCCGGCTCCGCTGTCAGCATCGTCCTCACCCGAAGCTACAGGGTTTATTAAATAAAATAATTTGTATTTTATTAGATCAGTGTGATCATTTCAACTTGTCTTTCTCCTCAACCATATGTTATCCGTCACACTAGGGGCCGACACTGTCCGACTACTCCGGAAAGCCAGCATCGCAGCATCCTGTCTAAAATCACATACGGGGGCAGCATTATGCTGCCTTTGTTTGGTTTAATGTAAAAAGGCAAAGCCTTGGAGCCAGCCTGGTTGGGAGCAGGCTAGACTCACGGCTGTTCAGTGTCACTGTTCAGCGGTCCGACATGAGACCGATGTCGGACAGCATGACGTTAGTTCCTCACAAGTTCTGCATTGTCAAAATGAACTATATATGTAACCTGTAGCCTTATGTGCCTGGAAATGAATTGGTTTACGCCTTTTAACAAACGGCAGTTTTTATAGTTTTCGAGATGTATTTATTATATTCTCTGTCCACCCAAGTGCGAGGCATATCAGAAACAAGAATTTTACTTGCAGGTAATTACATTTTTTCAAATTTTGCAAATTTTGCTAAATATGTTAGGATCTTGTTTTCTGCAGCTATACACTGTAGGTGCCTCCATATTGTATATACTGTATATTCATATATATACATTGTGAGTTCTAGAATCTGGTAAAGTAGTCTTTAATGAAAAAAAAAAAGAGGACAAACACACGGATAGGGTACGGACAACCCACTTTGAGACGATATAAGGAGCCTTGTGGTATCTTCAAGGGTGATGTGAGGATGATGATGGAAAAGATCTCCGCCGACACTGACTTGATTGTATAAAGCTTGATTTTATTACAGAAAAGTTCAGCGTTGTACCAATTAAAAATATCACGGGGGAGAGCACCTTCGTCGAAGATCTGAAAACCACGCTCTGCCGTGATCTCTCCCGTTCAGGCTTATAAAGCATTTTGCACCAGGGGTATAAAGCCCCCGACCATTTGACAGACCTTCTGACATTCCTAACTCGCCCTCGCCCTCGCATGTGACCCCCAATAAAGAGGTAATGTGGTCAGATGTCTTTCTCATCTGACTCCCAGTCCAGAAGTCCCCTGGGGCATCCCTTTTGTTTAGGCTGAGCTTACAAAGCTTACATCATCAAATATCACTAAATATATGGAACATTAGACACCACAGCCTCTATTATAAAATATATATCGGATGTAACAGTATTGGTAGAATTTCAAGTGATAGGTGCTATAGGAGGTGTACACGGCGCTGTGTGTTTTTTGGATTTTGTTAGTGTTTTGAGTGAAAATATAACAAATTATATTGTACTACTTTGAACAGACTTCAAACAGTCTTCCTAGAAATTGTAAGATGAGAACCTTTCACAGGAAATTTTGGGTGTTTGTAATCAAAGAATGTTTGTAATAAAATGGGTTAACTGATGAATAAAAATAAAAATAAAAATAAAAACAAAAACAAAAAAAGGGGAGGGAAGATATGACTGACCTAATGAGTACCTGTTACCCTGTGGAGAGACCTCTCCAGAAGGTGTTGCGATGCTGCTTGCTGTTCAGCAGGCAATGACGGCAAAGCAAAACGAAAAAGCGAAGAGATCCAGACCTGACACGAACAACCAACAAACAGAGTCATCAGCTGAAGCTAAGTAGCTGCCCCGACACCTCATTTCAGTCTTGCTGTTGAAACATGGAAACACTCCAGGGCGCTAGGCCCTGGCACCCAGGGTTTTAGATGGAATTATCTATTTTTGTTTTAAAGATGACCGATTTACTAATTTTGAAATGTAATTATTCACAAATTTATTTTGTCTCTCCCTCCCACACATCTGAGTAGATTAACGTTCAACAACAAGTGTTCACGAGCCAAAGTCAGTGTGTTAATAGTAGGAACAATAATATGGTGGAACATGCAGATTAATGGGGTCAATAACTGTGGCCCCCAGGGATTCTCCTCGACCCTGGGTAGGCAGGGTATTAGGCCCCCTGAACCTAGCGGTTAACAGGCGGCGGCGGAATTGCAAAGTTCGGAGGGCACGTTAAAACGTTATATAGTGCAGGGGAGAAGACTGAAGGCCCCCGTATCTTATGAAGTATGAATGGACATACTGCCGTGGTACCGTCTAGTCAGCGCAGCTGTCGCATGTAGGTGTGTAGGCACTGCGTGGTACATGGATGACAGTCCACTAGCAGAGGGGCATGAGAGACGACCTCTGTGAACAGGCAAGGCTGGTAAAAACTGTCAAAGTTTCTATACCCATAGCAAGGTGGGGTAGGGATCAGAACGTTGGTTCCTAACTGGGTGGTTAACAGCCACTACTGGGTCCTGATGAAATGCAGGACTAGGGATCACTATCGACTGGGTCACCGGCCGATCGGATCACAAAAGGGCACTAAGACCATGTCTCCAGAGTGTGGGAATGACCGCCATATCCGGCTCAATGTACAGGCCAGTCAGGCCACTATAAGCTGAAACCGAATGTGTTAGTAAGCGAGTGGTGCTTTGTGATCAGTGTTTTTGAAAATAAAAAACTAGGAAGCAGAGAGGCTGAGGTTCCTTCACTCAGAGGAGGGAGAGAGGGAGGAACTCAGCGGAAAGGGATCCAGCCTGGAGCTGCGCCCCAGAGTGAGGGAGGCTCGAAGGATCTAAGTGAATGAATGCCCACACCCACCGCATAGAAAACGCACCCCACACATGCACATGGGACTGCATGATTCATGCCGGCACTAATATGCCATCAGACGCCCCCACAGTTTATGCGATTGGAGTTCCAAGGGGGGTCCCCAATAAGTTTAAAGCCCAAGATCAGATTGCCGGAGGAGTCACTTCCATAATATGCCCCTCGTGTACCATTAATAAAAATGTTGACTGGATTATCTATATCTATTTCAATCAGCAGCGTTTTGCCAACTATTTGTTTGAGTTGTTTGAAGCATTGGGTGAGCAGTTAGACCCCACCTTGCAGATGGCCTGACAAAACCGACAGGCTATAGACATGCTCCTCGCAGAGGAATGAGGGGTATGCACCATGTTTGGAGACCAGTGCTGAACTTACATTCCCAGTAACACTGCTCCAGGTGGGAAGTTCACCCATGCCATGGCCAAACTGAAGGACCTCCGAGTGGAACTGAAAGTGAACGCGGGTCATGGCCAATGGGGAATGGACTGGCTAGAGAAGGTGTTTGGGAAATGGGGGGCACTGTTGGACAAAGCAGGAATTATTCTCCTGGGGTAGGCAGGGGATAGTTCTACAAAATCTGCTTGTTGTCTGTGTGCGTTCATTCTCTGGAGAACGAAACTGCTGTGAGGCGATGTAGTCAGAATCTGTTCAATAAACGATTGCTGTTTGAAGTCACAGTAATTACTTTGTATGCTATTCATCTGTTTTGGGTGTCCTCAAGCAGTTAAACAGAAGATAACCATCAATATACATCCCCATTGGGGGCCTTTCCCTGAATGTAATGTGACACACGAGGGGCCGAATCGCATCTACTCATCGAGACGAATCCGCCCCCTACCTCCACCAGCATGGACCGCACAATGGGCAGCCCTCTGTGCCTCGATGAAGTCACGTTTACGCACCTCTACCCTGAACCGTTAGTTGGAGGTGTTTGAGTTATAGCTCATTTGATTTTGCTCAGTGAGAACATATCATTTGAGCTCTTGTTTGTCACATACCTCTCCCGTGAAGGCCTGCAAAGGTCACAGGTTAAAAAAAGGTCGGGATCTATTTAAGCCCTTTGTCTGAGAGGGACGTGCATGGCACCGTTGGATTCGTCTCGACGAGTAGATGCTCCTCATTTGTCACATTTCATTAAGGGAAAGGCCCACAATGGGGCCATTTTATAATGTGTAACAATATAAGACCTATGATAATATTAGAATTAGATGGGCGCCACCAAATTTATGTAAAACTTGGAAAAATTGGGGTGAAGGGTTTTAATACCTTATAGGTCTCTCTCAGGGAGTGGATTCTACCGTTCAGGAATACCCAAACCCGACTTCTGAAAAATTATCTCAGACAACTGCTTACTCAATAAATGGGTATTTATTTCTAATATAGGGTTAATTGTTAGGTAATGAGATGAGGTAGGAATAAAAGTCTGGTCTGTTGTTTTGTGCCCTTCCGAAAGGGCCATGGTTTCGTGACCGATACCTGTCTCGGTTTATGTCATGAAGCAATCCTCATGTGGTTCCCTCAGTTTTAAAGAACAGTTTTATCGCAACACCCAGTTCTTCCATTTCGCCAATTCAACTACATTTAGCATAGTATCATACCTATGTTCCATAAACAAGTCTGAAACAGAATTTCACGCCTATCAAACACTCGTATACATTTCAATAGTAGAGTTCTTAATTCCTGATCAAGGATCTATCTAACTACCGAACTATCCAAACTAGTTATTTGTACTATTACTAAAAGAAGAGAAAGAAAAGAGGATATACATTAAATGGGGTAATCATAATTATATCAAGTACACCACTGTACAATGAACTATTCAAAACACATCACGTGATGAGGGTTAAACATAAAACACCTTAATGCCTTTGTTTTCTTCTCTCTGGCAATAAACATTGTGAGTTTGTGTGAGTTTCACTATCTATCGTGGTAACATCTGTGGAGTGATATTGTATCACTTTCATTCGATTTTTCATTTTATTTCACATTATTTCAGAACTTGAGGTAGTAACTCAGTCTTCCATAGACGGGTCTGTGTTGAGTCACAGGGAGGGGGGAGGCCATGTATTTGCATGTGGAAGGGCAAATGGTCCGAGAGAGGTTGAGGTGGCCTTTGATCTCTGACCAGCATCTCTCCTGCTCATTTGGTCTCTGTGGGGGAGAGGGCTCCAAGGTAAGGTTGGGTCAACGTCATCCATACTTGAAGGTTTGTTTCACAAGCAATCATTATCTCTTGTGGTATTGTCCTGACCTTCTCCGACCAGGTCTGGTGGCCCCTTCCTCAGCAGGGGTCCTGGTGGGGAAGCGGTTAATCCCATTCCTCTCTCGGATGGTTTTCTTCTTTCATCAAAAGGAACATCTTTTATTCCACAACTTAAAAATTGTGTGTCTGAGGGACTGTTCCCGCTACAAATGCATACCCTATATATCCATATCAATACTTTATAATTTATAATGTATACACATTTTTACCCATACCAATGCTTTATAATTTATAATGTATACCCTATATACCCATACCAATACTTCATAATTTTTAATTCATAACCTATATATCCATACTAATAATCTATAATGTATACCCTATACACTCACCCTGTATACCCATACATTTTTTAATTCATACCCTATATATCCATACCAATCATTAATAATGCATACCCTATATACTTTATCATTTATACCCTATTGTTACGACCCCAAAATGGGTCTAGAGGGAAAGGGGAAGTAACACGCTACCGTTACCCAAAAAAAGAATACAAAAACCGATTAAGGCAAAAAAAGAACGAGTTTAATTTAGTTTTAATATAATAGGACACAAACACATAAAATAAACAATACAACAAATCAGGATGGAAGCCAATTAACTTTGGGATGGCCCAGCCAAAACAACAACCACAAATCCTAACCCTATCTAGAAAATAAAGCTACCAAGCTACTAATTATCAAAAGAAAATACAATACTAAACTACCTACTGTAACTAGGGGTAAACAAGAGAAAAGGGCGGGGGGCAAACAGGCAGCACACCCCTACGGTAGGCTTTCAGCGGTAGGCTGAGCTTAAAGATAATACCGAAAGACAACAAAGTTGAACTGACAACGACATCAACATGGCAGGACCTGCAAACAACAAACGAGAGGAAGGCACGCACAACACTCTACATAGTACAGCCCCCAATTACATAGGGACGTAACACCCCCTCCCATAAAATCAAACCTATAGTTTGAAAAAAACACAAGACTGCATAAATAATATCATCATCAAAAATTTGTAAATGAAAATAATTGTGTAACTACTTTATTTTTTTTTTTGTCGGAGCCACCCATGAGACAGTGTGTCAGCCACCACATTATCAGAACCCTTCTTGTAACGGACATCCAAGTTATATGACTGGGCGAACAGCGCCCAGTGCATCAACTGTTGGTTGTGGTTATACATACAGGAAAACAAGAGGGTTGTGATTAGTTTCAAACACCACGGGTGATGAAGTGGCTCCCACATACACTTCAAAGTGCTGGAGTGCTGGTATCATAGCAAAGGTCTCCTTCTCCACCGTGGAGTATCCAAGCTGATGCTGCTTGAACATGGTGGAGAAGTAGCACACAGGGTGGGAGGTGTCATCCGCGCCATCTTGGAGAAGAACGGCTCCCGCCCCAGAAGCACTGGCATCCACCTCCAATTTAAACGGCCGTGTAGCTGTTACTTTAGCATCCACAGGGCGCACCTGCCCATGGCCAACCCGCTTACCTAGTTGGGTAACGGTTGCCTTCTCAAACTCACACTTTGAGAGATTAAGAGTCAGTGATGCTTGTGCCAACTTATCGAACACTGTTTCCAATGAGGACATATGCTCAGACTAACATGAAGATTAGATTACCACATCATCTAAATACACATTACAATTGGGAACATCACCAAGCGCCAGAGTCATAAGCCGCTGGAAAGTGGCTGGTGCATTACGCATCCTAAATGGCATCACTGTGTACTGGAAGAAGTGATCTGGAGTGACAAATACAGAGATGTTAGCAGCACGAGGGGTGAGAGGGACCTGCCAGTAACCTTTTAGTAAATCCAGTTTTGTGATGAAATCAGCTGAACCAAAGGTATCTATGCAGTCTTCCATTCTGGGCAATGGAAATGAGTCTGGAACAGTGACAGCATTCACTTTACGGTAATCTCTGCAAAAACGAGGGGAACCATCAGATTTAGACGCCAACAGGCAGGAGGAACTCCAAGGGCTATGGCTAGCCTGTGCTAAAAAGTTATCTAGCAAATATTGCACCTCTTTTTTCATAAGTTAACTTTTTGCCATAGGGCAGCGGTAAGCATGCTGTTTAATAGGCGCAGCATTACCAACATCTATGTCGTGCTCGCACAGTGGTGCGCAATGGAACATCTCCAAAGAGAGGAGGATGAAGTAGATGCTTCACATCCTCCTTTTGTGTTTCTGCGAGATATGACAGTTATACGTCTAAGTTGGACACAATTTCAGAAATTTTCAACGTACCACACAGTTGAATATCGGTGTGCAATGAGAGACCATCATCTTCCTCAGGCGCAACCGGGTACGATACAACAGAAACAGAGGCTCCCTTCACAGCAGCAGGCTCATAAGGTGGGAGTTCGTTTTTCATATCCACTCTGAAATGAAACAACTTGAGCATATTAATGTGACAAAGACACATTTGGCGTCTACGTTCAGGTGTATGGATCATGTAATCTATGTCATTCACTTTACTCTTCACGACATATGGACCTGAGAAACGCATGGTAATTGCTGAGCCTGACGTAGGCAAGAGAACCAGAACATTGTCTCTGGGTTGGAAACTCCGCTCAATTGCCTTCCTGTCAAAGCGCCGTTTCATTTGGCCCTGGGAGGAGGATAGGGTCTCTCCTGCTGGGGAGCAGGCATGTTTCAAACAATCCTGACACTGCGTGACAAAATCCAACACATGAGGGGGTGTTGGACATGAATTTCTCTTTCAGGACTTTCAATGGACCACGAAGACAAACACAACTTCAGCGGGGCTGAAACCAATAGACTCTCTGTTTAGCCTCACGAATAGCAAATAACACAAATGGAACACCAATTTCAATGTCTGGTGCCAGCGCTCAAGCGCACTTTGCGACTCGGGATGATACGCGCTTGACACAACATGAGAAATACCAAGGGCCTGGAGAGTCTGCTTAAAAACTCTGGATATGAAATTCGATCCCTGGTCTATTTGGACCTTCTTGGGCAGACCAAATGTAGTGAAAACCTTAATCAAAGCTTTGGTAATAGCTGGAGCAGAAATCGTGTGCAATGGAATCACTTCAGCAAAAAGCGTATACAGACACATCATCATTAACAAGAACTGGTTACCAGATTTTGATTTTGGCAATGGACCCACACAATCAATAACTACATGTTCGAATGGCTCACCAACAGCTGGTATCGGGCAGAGAGGAGCAGGTGGCACTACCTGGTTTGGTTTCCCAGTAACCTGGGAAATGGGACATGTTTTACAAAATCTGACAATATCAGCCTTCAGTCCTGGCCAAAAGAAATGTTGGAGAACGTGGTCATAGGTTTTGGTGATACCCAGGTAACCTGACCATGGGTGGTCATGTCCTAACTTTAGCACATGCTGCCTGTAACCACTATCTGATACACTGTACCTAAATCCTCACCCGTCAGTGTCAGTGTCATAGGTCAGGAAAGCCATTTGCACATCAGCATTCCATTTTCAATGTAAAAAGACTGAAGCGTCCCCGTGACCTTAGCTGCTAACCCTAGCTGTTGTAAAACACCTTGAGAACATTTTATCACTTTTCTGGGCACTGATTAGACTCACGAGATACGACCATCTTAATGTCAGAGGGTGGCAGAGACTCACTTGACTGGTCAGCTTTCCGAGGGCTGCACTCTTGGAAATCGCCGCTAGAGGGAAACTTATCCTCTGCTAAGGCTGAGGCGAGTAGAGAGTCCACCAGATTCACACTTTCCCCTTGTCTACTGGCCTATGCTCTAATGAGGAAGAATACATCTGGGAAAGTTTGTGACTGTTCATCTTGACTAGAATGAAGGTCTGCAACACTGTAGGAATTTGGCTTACTATACCTCCCGCTATATCAGTTGATGAAGTCAACCCCCTTGATTGGAAACGAGGGCCATGCTGCAACAGTGAAGAACCCTGTAACCAATTTTGACTTTACGTGCACTCGATGGAGGGAACTGCTCACGAAACCCATTTCAATACCCTGGACTTTCATTACAAGAGGAACCTGAACTCAATGGCAAAATGTAGGATAATGTTAAATAAAGGATTGGGAACCACCAGTGTCCCGCAGTATTTTAACAGGTCGTCGGTCCTCAATTTTCTCTGTCAAAGACACAAAACCATCGGAAATAATCATTAATCAATCAATAATCAATTCAACACCTTTGGTTTGCTTAATTTGTGGAGGCTGCTGCTTACGCTTAAGCGCCAAGCAATCAGCAATGACATGGCCAGATTTATGACAATAAAAACATTGCCGGTCCGACTTTGGGCTTGGAGGAGATGCAGGACGCATGGACTGTGCATCACTTTTCTCCGTGTACTTACGGAAAGAAGTGTCCCGTCCACACTCTTATGAGTTAAGGCAAACTCATCAGCCAAGACTGCGGCTTGCTGTAGAGTAGTGACCTTCTGCTCATTCAAATAATCCATTGTGCACTCTAGCACACAGCAACATTAACTCACGCACTGATGTGACATCTGTAAAAGCTCGCTAAACACCACCTGTCAAATAGCGTTGTTTTCTCTCTGGCAAATTCAATGAAAATCTGGGCAGGGATTTTCCTCAGGTTACGGAAACGCTGTCTGTATGCTTCGGGTACCAAGTCATATACAGTATGCGGAGGATAGCGCTTTTAACAATGTGTTATTGTAGACTGTCTTCAATGGAAAGGTCAGAATAAACCTCTTGTGCCTTTCCAGTCAATTTACACTGAAGCAATAAAGGCCAGACATCCCTCGGCCACTGCAACGCAGCCACGATGTTCTGTGTAAAATTTCTCAAAACTTTTGGAAGATAAAGTAGTGGAAGTGGGCACAACTGGGGGAGTTAGATTTGGCTGAGGTGCACTTGAAACACAACAACTGTGACTGTAGCTCAAGCTGGCGCATTCTAATCAGCTTCTTGTCTGTGTAATTCTAACTGGAACCATCTCCGCTTTCTGAGCTTGCACCTTTTCCTGGGCTTCAAGCTGGACTCTGGATAAGTGAACTTTTAAGCGGGCATCAACTCTCCCTCTGGAGAGTTACCAGACTATCTAGGATAATGGCTTTTAACTCACATTTGATAAGAGATTTTGTCACAGAAATAGAAAGGTGGCCAGCAATTAAACATAGGTCATATTTCCAACACTTGATAAACTTCTCTAAAGTAGGGCTATGTACAAACTCTTCGAAATCAAATAAAGCCATTATCACCAAAAACACACTCCTTAAAAACATGAGGGATCCCACACATCCCCGAAACAAGCGGACAAAAAAAAAAAAAAATAGGCTCTCACAAATCTATAACCACAAAGGTCCCGGGTTCAACTCCCAGACGAGC
>OMKR01039386.1:11796-26257 GCA_900302355.1 Cyttopsis rosea | reverse complement strand
TATATCTATCTTTTTCATGCCCTCTAGTGTTGAAATCCTGTGACTTGAGAATAAAGCAGCGGCGTGACAATTGACCGGTCTAATGAGCACAAACAGAGGCCAGGAGTCAAACGTCTGGTACACATGAGAAAGTGAAAACCTACCTTAGATAAAGGGTTAGGGAGCCGTGTCCTACTTCTCTATCATTAGAACCTCATTAGGCACATAAAGTACAATAGCGTTGTAACTGTTGTAATTACCGTATATTGTTTGTATAATTGGGTTTGTAAGACTCAATGATAATTGAGAATTTATTTACGTTGCATTTGATATTTATACATTGTTTCATATTGTGCAAGTAGTGGTACTCTTATTTTGAAGGCTCAGCTTGGGGTTGCGGGCACTTCCTGTTGGACTGCTCTCGCGTGAGTAGGACTCGCCGGCAGGCAACCAGCAAGCACGGACATCGTAGCCGGTGAGAAGCTTATGCTGGTCACAAGGACTTCAATATGATCTTTAATGAGGAAGACTCTTTGGGCCTGATTCACAAATGCATTGCACCAATTTTGCGGCAGCAAAACCGGTACAATATGAGATGCTATGATAATATTAGAATTTAATGGGCACCACCAAATTTATATAAAACGTGGAAAAATCCGTGTGAGGGGTTGAAATATCTTCTAGGTCTATCTCAGGGAGTGGATTCTACCGTTCAGGAATTCCCGAACCCGGTTTCCGAACAATTTGCACAGACAACTGCTTACTCAATAAATGGGTATTTATTTATAATAAAAGGTTAATCGTCAGGTAATGAGATGAGGTAGAAATAAAAGAACGAAATCATAAACCGTAGAGAGGAAGAGAGTAATTGGGAAAGGAAAGGATAACTAAATATCAAATATTGGCGAGGACGGGAAGAATATGCATTTCTGGAATGTTATCAACACACTAAAGGGGAATTCTAGGCTGGTCTAGGAATTAAAGAAAGAAATAAAACTTTATCGACATCGAACTCTGATTACGAACCGTCACTCTGCCTACATTCCCAGCAGGCCTCTGAGCAATGCGATGACTTGCAACATGTCACCTTGTTCCCTCCAAATGCAGGGTGTCCGTGCTTGTTTTATTTCGAAAATAGTAGTTTGGCCGAACGACCCTGTTCCCGAATTATCGTTAAACGAGGGAGGTAGAAAAGTTCCACCGATGGATCAGTTTGCAAATCTGGTCCGAAGTATAGCTTGTAGGGAAGTCGAAAGAGTTCTTAAAGCGGCAGGGTTTCAAATTGGTGCATCTGCACAAGTCCGTGAAAGGGGAAACAAAGGACAAAAGAAAAACACGGGGGAAAACAAAAACACACGAGTGACGAACACGGGAGAAGTTTAGGAAGCTCAAGAGAGCGTTGTGTGGGGAGCCGGTCAATTTATGCACCTATTCTGAGGGGTGTGGTTTCGTGACCGATACTCGCGTTCCAGTTTACGTCACAAAACGATCCTTGTGTGGTTATCTTCATCGGTACAGTAACCTTTATCGCGCGGCCCAGTTCTTCCATTTTGCCAATTCAACTAATATTAAACATAGTATCATATCTATATTCCATAAACAAGTCATAACAGAATTTCACACATCAAACACTTGTATACTTTCCAATAGTAGAGTTCAAGCTTCAAGTTCAAGGAAGCTCAAGGATCTATGTAACTACCGAATTGTCCAAACTAGTTATTCAGGCTATTACTCTAAGAGGAGAAAGAAAAGAGGGTATAAATGGGATAAATATAACTATATCAGGTACACCACGGTAAAAATGAACGTAAACTATTCAAAACACATCACTGAACCTGGTACGTGCCTTCTTGATTGTAGCCGCTAGATGGCCGCAGAGGGTTAAACATAAAACACCTTAATGCCTTAGTTTCCTTATCTCCCGAAATAAATTTGGTATTAGACCGTGAGTTTCACAATATACTGTATATCGTAGTAACACCTGTGGAGTGATATTGTATCACTTTCATTTGATTTTACATTTTATTTCACAACTTTGAGGGAGTAACACAATCTTCCATAGACGGGTGTGTGTTGAGACCCACATGGACCGCCAGTCCTGTGTGGTGGAAATTCACCGAAAGGGGGGTGCTCCAAGGAGAGAAGCTCCAGGGAGAGATTGAGTCAACATCAGACATTCTTTAATCTCATTTTTAATTTTTAATCTTTAATCTCAGACATTGCCCAACCCGGTATCACACTTTTTCGTGCTCATAGTCAATGTAGAATTGTGTCCCGGAGCACGATTGTCCGACTTTTTTCGTGGGTAGGAGGTAAGGATTGTGGGCAGCGTAGTACTAGGATAGTATAGTACTTCTCTGCGACATAGAATAAAACATGTTTTATTTTGGAGCATGAAGTGCTCCGAAATCTCCTGGTAGACGGCTGCGTTGACTTTGGACTTGATAAGACACAGTGGATCAACACCAGCAGATGACATGGCAAATCATCACTGACTGTGGAAACTTCACACTGGACTTCAAGCAACTTGGATTCTGTGCCTCTCCACTCTTCCTCCAAACTCAGGGACCTTGATTTCCAAATGAAATGCAAAATTTACTTTCATCTGAAAAGAGGACTTTGGACCACCAAGCAACGGTCCAGTTCTTTTTCTCCTTAGCCCAGGTAAGACGCTTCTGACGTCGTCTCTGGTTCAGGAGTGGCTTGACACTAGGAGTACGACACTTGTAGCCCATTTCCTGGACACGTCTGTACGTGGTGGCTCTTTATGCACTGACTCCAACCTCAGTCCACTCCTTGTGAAGCTCCCCCACGTTCTTGAATCGGCTTTGCTTGACAATCAAGGCTGCGGTCATCCCTGTTGCTTGTGCACCTTTTCCTACCACACCTTTCCCTTCCAGTCAACTTTCCATGAATATGCTTTGATACAGCACTCTGCGAACAGCCAGCCCTTTCAGCAATGACCTTCTGTGGCTTACCCTCCTTGTGGAGGGTGCCAATGACTGTCTTCTGGACAACTGTCAAGTCAGCAGTCTTCCCCATGATAGTGGTTGTCTGTGCTGGACTGGAGTGGAAGAGCTGGACGCAAATCCCATCCCATTCATTTCAGGATTAATGGAAATGTCCAGCTTCAGTAAATACAAAAATACACAGCGTGGAATTTGCTTTCCTAGGCCAAACAGGTTTCTACGTTGTCGTACTAGTTAAATAATAATTCCAAATCAATATTCTGTGCCAATGTATTAATTTATTTCATAAGCGGGCGTGTAATAAGTGGGATAATGTGCAGTCGTTATCACAAAATAACCCACTTTAGGCCGATACGAGACCCTGCCGGAGGCTTACTCTCCGATAATGACCGGCTTGGCTGCACATTATCCCTTACATATGATTTGATTTTAGCCAAATGAACCTACTCGAGGTTATCGCTGCATGACTTGCAAGTGACGTCCCGCATGTTATGCTGAGATATTCTCAGCATTCTAGGCCTGTTTCTGTGACCATTTCTAATGCCAGTCTAAACACCTTATTGACATTGCTGTTGCAGCACACGACCGGAATATAGAAGCAAGGTCATAAATAACAGCGCTGTCGCAGTCCCGCTGCCAAGTCCACCCTAAAATAAAACCTTTCTTTCCTTAAATGTAAACCTATAAGAGGTCTGTTGAGGAAGCTCTTGAGGGTGAGTAGACTTTTATGACTTTACTGGAACAATATAACAATATAAGAGCGTAAAAGTCTCATCTTGCATAAGATTTTGCCTTCTGCTTTGCTCATTGTGATCTCAAACATTTAACATTTAAATAATCCATCCTCTCTGATTTCTGTCCCTCTCATTCTTCTCAAATGAAAAGTCATCAAAAAGCCACTACAGACTCTGACGGTCTCTCGTGGCTTTTTTTTCCCTTTTTTTCTCCGACGGCTCAAACCCAGAATATAAACATTGCAAATTAGTATTTGAACAGACGGCAGAGTCCCACGGGACAGCGGCGGCGCGCAGTAAAAGGGGAAGTGGAGCCCTGCGACAGAGATGGATTGCCCGGAATATTGGGGCAGCGCGGACCGACGGGGACGGCGCTGCCGAGGAGTTATAAAGTCACACCGGGACAAAATGCCCCTGTCAGCCGGTTAAAGCGCTAAGTGACTTCATTTACAAGGGAGCGGGGAAGCAAAACACAAAGTTCCAAGTTCACTGTGGATAGTTGTGTTTTTTTTTTTTTCTTTCTTTTCACTTCCACTACTTTTACAACTTTTACTTTATCAGCACGAGTCAGCTCAGTGCTAGAGAACTAGAATTTTGGAAAAAACATCAATTATTTTCCCTTAATTTCACTGCACTATGGTTCGTTGTTAACCTTTTGCATCCATAGCCCAGTAGACTGCTGCTGTTTGATTATTACTTAATACTCATTTCTGGACGTGTCATGGTAATCGTATCTGTCATTCCGGATGCTGTCACAACAATAGTAGTCACTTTCTAGGATCACGGGTTCTGTAAAAATGCAAGAAGGTAAATTTATAGTAATATTTTTTACACCGGCACTTTATGAATATCTCAGCGAACTCAACGGCATTAGTTATGTACAGTGTATATGCCTATTTATGTCGGTTACTTACCTGTCACAATACCTCTGTGCTCAGTTTTACATCACAGGTCACTTCAAGAGTATTTTTATTGTTGCTATGTATATAGAGTCAGTATATAGAGCTAGTCTACTGTCAACTTGGTCCGTGATCTGAATCTGAATGTGAATTTAATTATAATTCTAAAATGTTGTATCAAAAAAAATATATAATAAAGTAATAAACAATGTGATTAACGAATATTGCTTCAAATTGTAAAAACACTGATGAAGGCTGTTTCTACTTCTTTACGGCCCTCGCAGCCTTTTACCCTCAGAGTCAGAGACCAACCAAAATCAAACCTGCGTCAATCTGAGCCCATCCCTATATAAAAGTTGTAATACTTTTTTCCTCTCACGTATTCATTTTTGTGTGAATTGGTTCTATTTTCATGGTAGAGAGAGCAAGGTTTTTAGGGCGTACAATACAAAAAGTGAGTCTCAACCTTTTTATATCAAGGAGCCTCAATTTCATACGCATGAGGCCAGGGACCCCATTTGACAGGATTTAGTCTCTGGGACCCCAATCTGAGAATTACTATTGTTAGATATGATTTAGTGTCTATACTATGGTTAGAGAGATAACAGTGATACTAGGATCAAAACATTATTCTTAGCCAGTATTCTCACTATTAGTCATTATTGTACATTCTCCAGTGGTGCTAACATCGTGTAAATTCAATTATGTTGAAGTTTAACGATAAATAATTTAGCTGGGACCGCCTGGAAGCTATTGAAGGACCCCTTGGGGGGTCCTTCACACATTGAGCCACTGCATTAGATACATAGTCATGTATTTAGTTACAAATCATATTCAAACTAACTCTCATGTGGATTTTTGAATCCAATATTTAACTTATTAGGAAACACAAAGTATGTCTCAAATCGTCCTCAAAAGACCTCATGACCCCCCTTGAGATCGAGCATCCCATCTAGATCTAGCATCCCATCTAGCATCCCAGGTTAAGAAACCACCGTATTAAGAAATAATCAGTGAGTGCAGCTAGTACATGATGGTATGATGGTATGATGGTAAAAAAACAACAATTAATAATTTTTTCTGGGGACCGCCTGTATTAGCTGGGATCAAATGGAAGCTCTTGAAGGACCCCTGGGGGGTCCCCGGACCACACGTTGAGAACCACTGCATTAGATACATAGTCATGTATTTAGTTACAACTTATATACAAACACTCATGTGGATTTTTGAACCCAATATTTGACTTATTTAGGAAACATATGTGACCCCCCTTGAGATCTCTGATGCACCCCGCCTTAAGAAACCACCGTATTAATAATCAGAGTGCTTCTTACTCAGCTGGCGGACCCTGATGGGGTCGGACGGCGGGCCGAGCCCTCCCTCGCTCAGCGAGCGGATGTGGATGACGTAGACGTCATCCTCGGGCAGCGTCAGCGCCGCCGTGGAGTTGAGCGTGATCAGCATGCTCACCTCCCTGTGCGTCTGCCTGCGGTACGACAGCTGAGCGGCGGGAAGTAATAAAGGACAAGTCGTTTGTTACTGTAAAAGTACATGTTTTACATTACTGTACACGTATCTGTGTTCGTGTTGAAGAAATATGAGTTCGACCCTGAATCCGCTGACATTTCAAAGCAAATATCTGTATTAATTTACTCTACTTACATTTCTAATACAGACACTAATACATTATTTAATAACAAATAAATTAATAAAATAAAGAAATTAATTAAATATATACAAATAAAACTTTATAAATTCTTTCCTGATTTATTCAAGCCTGAAATAAATAAATAAAAACATCTAAAAGAATATCCTTATTTATTCATCGTAATATTTGGTATATATGTGTAAATTACACATATATACACATAGACACCACCCATACTATTTATATTGTAAATTGTAATCAGCATCATCCACAGAAAAAGCTGCGGTAATCACTTTATGCAGTATTACAGACTGAGAACTGGATATGATATGGCATTTTTACTTCTACTACTTTAAGCACATTCAAGAGCAAGTACTTACATGGGGCCCCTGGGCACAGCCCCCTCCCCCAACAAGTACTTCACACACGGGATTCAAAATACAGCATTATTCTTGTTTCCCCATAGGATTCCCCACACTTTTTTGAGGGAGATCACGAGATCACACTTTTGAGTTCTCTCTCTTTCTGCCTGTTTCTGCACAGAGCTGATGACCACCATCCACAGAGGCGGAGGTGGCGGTCCGTCCAGAAATATCCGCAGAGCAGCATAAATGTTTGGAAACATGGATTGCAGCCCATAACCCAGAATTATTCTTCAGGCTTAATAAGCCATCTGAGCTGAATTAGTGCATTGCCTAAACTGCCATCTAGGTCAGATGGGTAAGCAGATGCCAGCACTTTGGCCTTCTCCATCACAGAGGCGTCGGACTGGATTCTGCACAGAAAAGCCCACTAAACAACCGTAACCGTAACCGTAGACCTCCTGTGTCCAAGGCTCTGAGTAAGCGTGTCAATGGCAACATTAAATGTCTCTACTTGAAACTTAAGTTCAACACCCCGGTCTCCACTCTCATCAGCAAATGCTTTCTCCGATGGTCGTCATGTCTGTAAATCTGGCAAACCCCGGTTATACTGAAAGCTTGCGTCTCAAAGCCGTCAAAAAGGTCTCATAAAATCACATAAGGATTAGAGTGCCCTAACTGCAGCATCACTTCCTTTACTTTTCAGCGGCAGTTTGCCAAGTCTAATCCCAGCTCTTGCACCATTGGGACAACACAGTCAGCTAAGCGTTCCCCTGTGGTAGGAATACTAGTGATGGGCTCAAATCTTAAAAATATTTCCAGTCCATGGCCCGTTTTGCTTACAAAAACCTTTGTAAGCAAGGTTTGTGTGGCTACAAAGACATATACTGTATTTTAAAGTGCAAAATGCTTCTACAGCCAGCATTCTCAGGCCCTCTAATGGCCTGCACTGCCCCAAAATCAACCGTATGGCCACACAGTTGCTGGGCCGGAGGGAGGCGCATGTTCTGACTCAGTGGGGCTTATTCAGACAGATCAGGAGTGGAAAACAACATTTTGGGGTCTTCATAAACCATGACATTACATTAGAGGCCTTAGACAATAATGCAGCGTGTTACCGCTGAAGTCCTACAGATAAACTGAGGGGAACACTCACTTTGACAGTGCCGCGGTGACACCTGCAAAGTACATGTTTAGGCTATTCCAGTGGGAATTTCGGGGCTTTGTTGTTGATATGAAAGCCCTTCGACTGCGGGGCAATAAATGTAAAGTTGACAGCATCATCACGCATCAGGCTCTGGCTTAGGGGCCCCCTGAGCTGTTGGGCCCCCCTGGGACAGGCCTGGATGGCCCGTTGGGTAATCCATCCTTGAGTACTATATTTTACTTAAGTAGAAATGTCAACATGGTACTTTCATCTTCATTCAAGTATTTTTGTGTCAGGGTATTTGTACTTTTACTGAATATAAAAGCCTGTACTTCCAAGGATCCGACTGTCGGTTGCGATTACGGATTCGGTGTGAAGCGAGCTTTAGGTCACAAGAGCAAGCCTCAGTCAATGGAAAAATTGCTGCTAAATTCTGAAACTCGAGTTGCACTATAATAAACAAAATACTTATTTTTGTCATTATAGTTGAAATTAAACATTTTAAAAATTATTTTTTACCTTTTTTCAATTGTCGGCGGTGGACTCACCTGGTACCCGGTGACCTCGGACTCTGACTCGATGGCGGCCACTGGCTCCCAGTACAGAGTCAACTGGGAACCGATCAGCGTCCACTCCACGCTGAGCGGGGGCTGGGCCGGCGCTGCATCGGTAAAAAATTAAAAAGAAACACCACAACACGGCGTCCATTTCAGCATTTTCACTTAGAGTGGGGACACGTCGCCTCCACTCCTCCATTAACCATCACATCCACATCCACACTTCCACTTCCACATCACCGATCGTAATTACAGACTCGGCGTTCTGAGAGACTGAACATATTTTTTTTTCAAAAGGACGGTTTCCATTTTCTATTTTCCATTTTCTATTTTCCGCCTGCTGTGACAGCGAGGAGAAAAATATGTCAAAATGCATCAAGCTTATCCTGCGTGAGCGAGGCAAGACCAGACCAGAATATATGGCATTCATTCATTTATTGATGCTCATTCAGGCTCTTTTACCTTTCTTTAAACTTTTCAAAAAAATTTTTTTTACCGTAATTGATGTTAAACGTGGCTTCCTTAAGGTGTCCGCAGACTACATGGCTTCCAAAATCCTCTCTGGGGTGTTCACACTACACTACACTATACAATCCTTTTTCTTATATTATTTTTGTCTTGTGGACGTAGTGGTGTTCACTACTACACTACACCACTCCTACTACAACCACTACTACTACTACTAGCACTAGCACTCATCAGTGCTTGAAGTGGAAAAAAATGTGTCAGTTATCCCCTTATTCGCATGTCAGCTCTGAAATAATTTGCAAATGATTTCAGAGCTGATCACTCGCACCCGAGTTAACAGGCCCGACGTCACGGCAACATGGTGGCGTGCACCGTTAACGGTGAACAACGTTCCCTTTGTATAGAGTACTATTTATTTTAACACGTATAACGTGGTTCTGAACTACTCTGTAGATTAGATGTTATGTTAACATGGGGACGACCGACACGAGTTACAGTTTTCCGAGTCCCCGGGAACGCAGCATCACTTCTAATCCACCTGAAGCAGAGAGTGCCGGCAGCAGCCTTTACCAACGATGGCACCACAACTGGTGGAACAGATAATGAGTGAAACCAGCTGTTTCCACCAAAAAGGTGCGAAATAGAAAGCGCAAACACGGATGCCCACAATCTAAAGAAATCCCCCGTCCATGTCCATATAAGGTCAATGACGTCATGGCAACCCCGAGCCGAAGCTCGCAGCTCGTTCTAATAATTTTTTTTAAAGTGCGCTCTGACTCAATAAAATATGATATATTTTATAATATGCACTTGATTTGTCCACTTGAGAGGGCAGAACAGAGCACTGGCGGCTTGTTAGAAGTGCCGATACTACGTACCAGTGGGTACTGCGTACCGGTGAGTACCGGCCCACTTCGAGCACTGGATATAAGTAAACTTCGATTATTTCAATGGCATGTTTATGATTGGCCAAATCGACAAGGATAAAAGAAAATAGTTTTCAGTTATTTACGAATTTTGGGATGAAGCGGGGTCGCTTTGGTGGGGGGCAGTCGGAGCATTTGTTGGGGCATTGCCACCCCGTGCCCATGGCTAGAACCTCCCCCGCCTTCACCGGTCCCCGCAGGGTCCCAGTGGGCTGGAGCTCTTCCCAGCTCGCTGCGGGTACCACGAGGAGAGTCACTCACCATGGGATACCACTAAGACTTATCTCACCAGGGCTGCTGCATAAAGTGCTTCCTTGCGTCCAAAATGGTATTTGGAAATACTAGTACCAGATACTAATTTGGCGTACTCAATAATGTGCTAGTGTGAGTTGGTGAAAGCTGCTCCCGGCATGCAATATTGTATCGGTCAACTTATTCTTATTCTTGTTCTTGCCCAGAAGTTCCCAAACTGGGATTCACACCCGTCCCCCAGTGTGCAAATAGATTGCACAAGATTATTCCCTTTTTATCCTAAAAAAAGAATTTTGTCAGTAAGTTCATTCAAATGTTAAACCACACGTCAGTTTTTTTTTTACATCTTTGGGGGCGTGATGCTCAGCCAGAGCTCGATATCAAAGGGGTTCTTGGCATGAAAAGGTTTGGGAAACTATCCCTGGTTTAATATGCGAGTTATGACAATTACTTTATTGTTATTTCTCCATTTTTCCTGTAGATGACCCATCAAACCGCATTCTGGTTCTGGACGACACGGTGGTTCTGAACAACGCCCAAGAAGAGCACAGCGGCGTCTACCAGTGTGAGGCCTCCAACAGGCACGGCAGCATCCTGGCCAATGCCAACATCATGGTCATGAGTGAGTAACATTATATCCATAGAGACTGGATTATACAGATAGATAGATAGATAGATAGATGGTGCTGTGCAGCCAAGTCTGTAATGATCGTCACACAGCTCCATGTTGTGCCAAGTAATCCTCATATTTCGTCTATCTTGTTGACAAGTGACCGTGAGCTGGTAAAGAAGAGACTCGGCAGGACTGTGCGGGTCAGCCCGTAGCCTCTCTCGTAGGCCGGCTCTCTTGCTCCGCTTTTGGATTCTTTAATTTCAGGTCAGACTTAACTTAACGAGTTAACTAAAACTTAACATTGGCGAACTGACATATAAAAAAGAGAGAGAGCCGTTGCATCAGTCCAAAAACACAGTTTTTTACTTACTTATTCCACAATAACAATAATAATGGATCAAACTCAGACGACGGCGTGTCTGAACTGCCCCGAATCCAAATCATTCATGGTTCGACGGTTCCATGAGTTCCATAGACAGGGGTGTCTATATTTTGCTTAACAAAAACAATAGGGCTCCACCCCTACGGGGCTGGACCACTAATAATAGTATATAATAGAATAATTGAATAAAAATACAAAAAAAAACAATGGACAATAAAAAATTGACAATAATTTTTGATATTTATAGTTATTTATAATTTATATTTATATGTATTTTAAAATTCTTAAATAAAGAACAATATCAATTTGTCAATATACAATACACCTTAAAACATTAGATAGATAAATTAGAAATATACAATAAAGCTAAAAATGAACAAAGTATAATCAAAATAAACCTAAAAAATTAACAATAAAACACAAACGCATATGGAAGGTGGATATACTACTGTACTCTATGTGTCTGTGCCTTCAGTTATCTGCATCTCCTATCCCCATCAATATGTATGGACCTACTTTCTTGTAAAATGGCTGCAGGTTCGAAGAGCTAGAATCTGCTCAATGGTAACATGAACATTTGAGTGTAAACACACACACACACACACACACACACACACGCGCGCACACACGCAGCTATGCCAGATGCGTAAGCTCTGTATCTCTAGAACAGCAATAAGAGCCTCTTTCATCTCCGTAGGAAGGATTCAGAGTTTTTATTTCGGGGCCCAAAGCACTTCCTGTTGCTCTCATTACCGTCCCATCCACTTGCTGCATCCTCCGTATGCAGCAGATGTTCTTGGCCTGGCTTCAAGCAAACACTACTTAGAATAGAGAGTTTAGAAATTCAAACATGACCCAAGTTTAAACCCGCTGATGTGTCCACCGGTTGCTATATGTTTCTTTTCATCAAGTTGCTAATGAGCTGAAAGAGGTGGTTTCATGTGTGTGTGAACCCTTGTGTGAATTATTATTTTTTTGTAGAAAATACTGCAGACACGCTGGTATAACCAGATACAGTTCCTCAGATCAGAGCATGTTCCTCAGCATGGGGTCCAGGGATCCCCCGGGTGGTCCTTCGAGAGGTTCCAGGAGGTCCCCAGCAAAACATGAGTGTTTTGATCATCGTTTCGCTGTTAACTCTCGAACTATAGCAGTGTTCCCCAACCTTTATCAGCACTTTTTGCACTGAAGTAATCCGACCACTCTCCGGTTAACCACCAAAAACATTCAGAAACATGTAGAACTGTGCTTATTATTATGGTCTACTCGACTTGCAGGCGATTCGTCCGGAGCGAACGACTCCTCTATATGACTTGGTAGTCATGAGTCACTCCGACAAAAGAGTGAGCGAGTGAATCTTCAGGTCACAAATTGAAAATAATTCAATTTGATTCATCATTCATGATTCATTAAACCAACTGAATCAAATGAACAAAACCTCAGAAAATGGAACGACTCTTTCTACCGAGTGACTCGTCAGTAACCGAATCTCAAAAAATAGTCTTATATCTTAAATAGTCTCGCTGCGAATTTGGATCTTGCAACACAAGAGCTAATTTCCATTATTGATTTATTTTTTAAGTGGAATTTGAAACTTTTTCACGGCTCACCTGGCGAGCTCTCACGGCCTAATGGCCTAATGCATATCAAATTGAGGGGACTTGATGTGATATGAAGGTTGAGAACCACTGCACCACCAGATAACAAAATGTCTCCCTCTGGTTCCAGACCTGGCTCCTCGGATGCTGACCGGAGACCACCAGGACTACGATGTCGTGCTGGGAGGAGATGTGGTGATGAACTGCAGCGTGTTCGGCTCTCCGGTGCCCTCAATCTCCTGGTGAGATGCTAAAAACAACCTCTGTCTCCTCCATCTATCTATCTATCTACAGTATATATTTACAGTATATATCTATCTATCTAGAAAGATTTTAATGAATTAAAACATTTTTTAAATCAAATCATAAAATCAAATAATATTAATAATTAATTATTTTAAAAACCACACACGTAATCATATTTTTCTACAATTCTATTCCATACTCTGAAAACAGTAAAATGACCTGGATTATTTTAAAATTTATTGTTATTTTAAAATACAATTTCGGGCCCGATTTCACGGGACACGATCTCCAGCTGAATAAAGATGTGTACACACTCTTAAGGACGTGTGAAAACTTTTTAATTAAAAAACATGTTCCTCCTCCTCCTCCTCCTCCCAGGGCCAAGAAGGAGGCTCCCAAACCCAGCGAGGAGGAACCGTTTGGGGTTCTGCCAAATGGATGGCTGCACATCAGTGGAGCAGAAAAGACGGATGCGGGGGAGTATGTGTGCTCCGCCTCCAGTGATGAGGGAGAGTCGGCCATCACCGCCACTCTGCACGTCAAAGGTACGGCAGCTGTCACCATGGTTACCGTGGTTACTGATAGAGATTGCACCGATCTGACACCTGTGTCGGTATCAGACCGATATCAGCAAAAATGATCAGTGGGGGGAAAAAAAAGCACAAACCCGATCTGATCCTCTAGCCTAAAAAAAATATATATACATATATACTGTATATATGTCACAGAAACACTTTTGCGACATAATATAAAGAGAAGTATATATTTTCGTTTGAAATCTGGGCTCCCAAACTACTAATTTATTGTTAAATCTGGCCCGCAAATATATTTTAAAATCACAATGTCAGTCATGTATTTCTTCCTGTAAGGTCCTAAAGTGTCTTTTTAGTGTCTTATTAACACGTTATTCCTCCAGTAATTATCCAATGCTCATTTCTAATCCAACATGTCCGATACGTATCACTCTTCCCATTGTCTGTGTTTTTTTTGGGGTGTTTACTTTGGATTCTATACTCCCATCCAGACCCCACCAAGATCACCGCCGCGCCCCAGGACCTGAGGATCAACGTGGGGTCGGCGGCCCGGCTCCGGTGCCAGGCCCAGTACGACCCCACCCTGGCCTCCGGCTTCCAGGTGATCTGGAGCAGGGACGGGGAGGAGATCGTCATGGAGGCTCCCAGGTAGGACGGTCTGAGAGGGAGGTTTCATGATGGTGCTCTAGGATAACCTAACCCTACCTGCTACCAGCTACCAACCTAACCGTAACTAGTCTTAACCTGCTGCCAACCACCAACCTAACCCTAACTTCCCCTAACCTGCTACTAACTACTAACCTAACCCCAACTAACCCTAACCTGCTGACAACTCCTAACACTGACCTGCTGACAACTCCTAACTAACCCTAACCTGCTGACAGCTACTAACCTACCCATAACTAACCCTAACCTGCCACCAACTATAGTGCCTTCACTGGTCCCAAAAGCCATCCTATTAGTCTTCTCCCAGTGCTGAGTAAATTTTTAGAAAAAAAATTATATTATATATTGTATATTATATAAGATTATTTCTCAAGTAACGGTTTGCACATAGAGAAGGGCATTCCACAAGCACAGCATTATCTGAAATGACTGATGAGTGGCTAATGAGCACGGATGACGGGAGGCTGGCGGGGGTGGGGGGG
>OMKR01039382.1:0-10674 GCA_900302355.1 Cyttopsis rosea | reverse complement strand
TAACCCTAACCCAAACCCAAACCTAACCCTAACCCTAACCCAACCCTAACCTTAACCCTAACCCTAACCCTAACCCTAACTATAACCCTAACCCTAACCCTACTCTAACCCAAACCCTAACCCTGACCCTGACCCTAACCCTAACACTAACACTAACGTAACACTAACCTTAACCTAACCCTAACCTAAACCCTAACCCTAACCCTAACCCTCCTCTAACCCAAACCCTAACCCTAACCCTAACCCTAACCCTAACCCTAACCCTAACCTAACCCTAACCCTAACCCTAACCCTAACCCTAACCCTACCCTAACCCTAACCCTAACCCTAACCTCACCCTAACCCTAACCCTAACCCTAACCCAACCCTAACCTTAACCCTAACCCTAACCCTAACCCTAACACTAACGTAACACTAACCTTAACCTAACCCTAACCTAAACCCTAACCCTAACCCTAACCCAGCAGTGGTTGGTCCACCAGAGAGGGTGGGCGGAGCTAAGGCAACACACGCTCTTCTTCTGTGTTGCATTAAACTCTGTTTCCCCACAAAGATGTCTTTCCCCATAGCGCCGCCCCCGTTCAAATGGAGAAGGAAAATAAACACGTTAACAAAAACCCTAACCCTAACCCTAACCCTAACCCTAGCCCAACCCTAACCCTACTCTAACCCTAATCCTAACCCTAACCCTAACCCTAACCTAACCCTACCCTAACCCAAACCCAAACCCTACCCTAACCCTAAAGCTAACCCTCTAACCCTAACCCTAACCCTAACCCTAACCCAACCCTAACCCTAACCCTCTTACCCTAACCTTAACCCTAACCCTACCCTAACCCTAACTCTTACCATAACCCTAACCCTTACCCTAACCCTAACCCTAACCATAACCCTAACCCTAACCCAACCCTAACCTTAACCCTAACCCTAACCCTAACCCTAACCCTAACCCAACCCAACCCCAACCCTAACCCTAACCATAACCCTAACCCTACCCTAACCTTTACCCCTAACCCTAACCCGTGTTACAGCCAGACACCGCTCCCCCTGCGCTCGATTGTGACATGACGCTCACATGTACTGCTGACTTGCAACCGGTCCCTGTGATTTTCAGCCTGATATCCCTGAATGTGCCCATCATAGCAGGGGGACGGCATCCTGACAGGCCGGGGGGAAACAGATCTCAACAGGGAGATATAGTTCGATACTAATCAGAATGACGTTATCGATATCTATAATCTTAATTCCGGATAGTCAAATTTAGCAAATAACGGCTTGCCATGCGCAGCAGCAGCAGCAGCAGCACCGAGCCCTGGGCCGGTCACACGAAACACCTCACCGAGGAAGTCACGTGTCGGGCAGACCTTTTTCTCCGGTCTCTGCTGTCATTTTGAGTAAACGTTTACCATGGCCGAACAAACACAGAAAAGATCGATGACTACTGACAATGAAACTTCAAAAACAAGTGCAAATCCAAAGAAAAATAAATAATTTTTACCCAGGCGACACTGCTTGGAACTCTGGGAAGTCTTTTGGACACACCTGCAATTCAATTACCGCCATAGGTGTCGCCACAAACAACAAAAAAAAACGTGAAATCTTCTGAGATTATCGCTTTTAGTCTGTCTATGCGTATATGTCTGGGGGCATGGTTGATTTGATTGACAGGGCTGTAGTTCAGAAGGTGGGCGTGTCTCTTCCTTCCTAAAATCAGGTTGACGTGATCAGATATCCGCCAAACCCAACATTCCCAGCGAATGTTTTGTTCTAAAAAGGTTCTGAGAAAGTTCCCTGCAATGTTCTAGTAATGTTTTCCGCCAGGAGCATTTATTTTAATGTTCCCAGAATGTTTTTCTTAATGTAGGATATTTTGTGATAACATTTCAACATTATGATTCAACATTCGTGTAACTCTTCGACTCAAACTCCTGGGTAACTGGACTGACCACTGCGGCCACTAGGGTGACTTTGAAATTTACGTAACTATTGGAATTGGACTATTAACACATGTAAAAGGTTGACAATACATATTCAAAAGTCATGAAACAGAATTACTATTTGCATTCATTTATTTTGTGTGTGTGAAAACATACTATGACTAGGTTTAAAATCCAATATCAACAAAAATTACATTGTCATTGTCATTAAATGTTCTTCTGGCGTCAACTTCTGCACCATAAATTAAACATACAAATCAATTTAATACAAATCAATATAATGATAAAATGAAAAAGAAAAAAAAGATGTAAAAAATGTACTCCTCTGATGATGGCGTGTGTGTCATGGTGTGTTTGTTGAGGTGAGAGGCGTTTCTGTTCATGTTGTATACTTGTTGATTCAGTCAGAATCCGCAGACTCCTGAAAACAGCGAGGGGCTTCTGCTCCCCTCAGGTGCTGCTGGATTTTCGTTACTCTGAAGCATCGATGGACCTTCGTTGTCCTCAGTCACGGATGGTCCACCTGCATTATGACAAAAATATTAAGTCTGCGTCTGAAGTCTGCGACCAGCAGCTAGTACAGGTCACTGTCTGTCGGTTCTTCTATCTGTCTAACGATCTCAAATCTGAAGGGTGTAATCATGATTTGTGCCACTACGCATAACTAGTCCCGGGTAAGGCGGCTTCGAAAAATCAGTGCTTGGTCATCAAAAGCCACAAAAACAGCTTAATCATTTATCTGCTACCTAGGAGGTCCCTCTCAACAGCCAAGCCATCAATGGCCCAGAATAGGTGGGTCGGCCATCACCTGCCATGTTCAGTGCAATGACCCAAATACAGAACACCAAAAGGCAGAAAAGCAATTAATAACTGCTTTACTTTAAAGGTGCAGTGTGTAGAATTTAGCGCAGAAGTGGACTTGGCAGAAGTGGAATATGTATTAATGTATGGAATAAGTATGTATTAACTAGTGTATAATCCCATGAAAATAAGAACCGTCGTGTTTTCGTTGCCTTAGAATGAGCCGTTAATATCTTCCTGGGGGCTGGAGCCGCTTCCACGGAGGCTGCCACGGTGCACTGCCATGTTTCTACAGTAGCCCAGAACGGACAAACCAAACACTGGCTCCAGAGAGGGAGTTTTTTGTGAGTTTTGCGGCCAACGTAGCTTCTCCTACACAGAGGGGAATTCAGTTGGTTGCAATCTGCAACCTCACCACTAGTGGCGGTAAATTGTACACACCTCACCTTTAACCTTGCAGGCGAGGAAATAAAACCAGGCAGGCAGGCTTTTAAGTTGCAGGCTGCCCAGCGGAGGATCATGCCCGCTCTGCTGTAAGGCTCAAACACAACTGCCTTGGTGGCTACCTCAACCACACTGCCAGGCCAGGCACATCTCTCTCAGAGGCAGCTGGCTGATCACCGATCACCGGCATCTGCCAAAGCGGCCAGGCAAAGGTTATAGCTGGCGTTAGCTGTGTTGCAATGGCAACTGAAGCGGAACTTTTCCAGTCCTCTTACTTGTTAATTGGTGGAGCTACTTTGTTTTGGAAAATATGGCTTCACCTACCAGATGTGTAAAGCAACACAGCGCCGAGGGAACTGTTTCATAGTGATGCAGAAACAAAGGAGGTCCACCAGTTAGCAAACAATAGGGCTGGAAAAGTGTTTTCAGTTTTTGGTTTCTGCTCAAAATCGCTTGCTTGCTTGCTTGCAGGGCTATATCCATGTCATTCATTTTGGATCAGCACACTCCTGGTGAAGCGAACAGGGAACGCACTGGGATCACCTTAAATACAACAAAATGCCACGCTTACTGGACGTTTGATGTTTAGCACAAAGACCTATGTCTGTATTCTACATCAGTATGAAGTCGGTATGAGACATTTTGATAGACATTGGATTTTGGCCATCACCACAACTGAAATCCCTCTAAATTCCAACGTCTGATGTTGTAACGTCTGTATCCCATGTTAGAACGTGAGCACTCTGACGTTTAGCAGATGTTGGGTTTTGGTGAGTTAATACCATGACTTACAGAGAACAAAATACTAACATCTAATAATGTTGGAATGTCATGGATGTTAACATTGTGACGTTGCTGGGGTTTGATCACATACATGACTTAATGTTGGTATAGTATGTCACCATGGCGTTGGCATGAGACGTTTGGAAGACGTTGGATTTTGGTTACTTAACACCACAACATAAAACCAAAACATCTAACAATGGACATTAACAGTATGACATTTAGCAGACGTTGGGTTTTGGTCACATACCTCACGACGAAATGTCATTATTCTACGTCAACATGAGGTTGGCGTTAGATGTTGACCCGACATTGAATTTCGGTTGCATTCAAGTTGCACACGATTACGGTTTTATTGTCTTGTCGTCGATCTTTCTCAGTATTTCTCTGCGCATTCATCAAACTGCAATGCTGTGATTATTAGGGTAGAACATTGTAAACTAAATCACAATAAAACTGAGATCATATTGAGAAATGTCACAATTTATTTTGATTTTGTTTTATTTGAGAAACACCATAGAAATACAAATACGGGGCAGGAGCAAAAGAAATAAAGTGCAAAATCCTTTGGTGTCATGAAAAGCGTTGATTTCAGCAGTGGCTGTTATCTGGTTTCCCATAAGAGTATTAAACCCTAGTAATCCCAAATTTTACAAAAATATTCACGCAGTCTCAAATTTTTGCATGGTAAACAAAAAAATACATCTGATATACAGTATATATATCTATTTATTTGTTTTTAATTTCTACGACAATACATTTTGCAGCGTCTCTGTGTGCAGCAGACACGTACGGTATGATGCGCTTTTTCAAAAACGAATACATTTCAAATTCTGGTATATTTGCGTAATGCATTGTAAGTGTGCGTCGATTGCCTTCTCTCTCACAAACTTTCCTCGTGGAGTCAGCGTCCATGCTAATTCCAACCTTAAATCGGAAGTTAAAGAGTCCTTCTCGACGTAGAAATGTACAAACTCCAGACCAAGGACGATTTTCCACGGTCACCCGTGGTAGAACTTATGTTTCGGCCTAACACTGTAGTCAAACAGACATAGGTTTATGTCATAAATACAGGTCCTATTAACTCATATGCCGTCTAGTATGCTCATACATTTAATCTCTTATGGTTCGTAGTTGTTCATTATATTGTCTCATCATTTTGAATATCCACGGCCTTTCTGGTTATCAGTGGATTCACCGGCTCAGTTGATGAACGTTTGCAATGACAACACTATCGTGATAGGTTCAGTGTGCAGGGGGATTCAGTCAATCTGTATGAACACATACGGGCATTGTGAAATCAGATGGACAAGTAAAGGGATGTCGGGACGAAGATTAAACGCCGGCGGACAGCTGATTTGTCCGCGCCGCGCCAACCGATCCACTCCTCTTCCTGTTATGTGTACCACGGAGCGTCGTGTATGGTGACCACGGTGGATCCACTGTTCGTGCTGAACCGCTCGGCGCCGCTCGGGTCCTCCCCGGGCGCCCGGCAGCCGTTCTGCGAGGCCGAACCGGAATGGGAAATGTTTGCCGACACGGAGCCGAGCCCGATGTTGGTCATCGGCAGGCCGCCCTGGGCCGCGGACGAGGACATCTTCTGGCGAGATTTGGAGCCGCCGCCGCTGGTCCCCAACACCCTGGAGACATGCGTGTGCCTGGAAGCAATCACAAGGAGTATTATAGGATGGTAAGTATCTAATATGCGGTGACGCATTCGTTCTTTGACCAGGTGTGGCGATCTGGTGTCTTTCCCAAAGGAATGCTGCCTGACCTGTTGTACGTCTTCAGGGCGATGAGAAGAATGGTGAGAATGATGATGATTCCTATGACGATGACGGCGACCATGGCTCCAGAACCTGCCGCAGGGAGAGAGAGAGAGAGAGAGAGAGAGAGAGAGAGAGAGAGAGAGAGAGAGAGAGAGGGGGTGAAGAGTTACAATGCAATATGTAATATGTAATATTGCCGCAAGCGCCGCTTCACATTCATCCCTCCCTCCGTCGTGCACGTGGAATGCACGCGCTTGGAAGTGCGGGACCGCATTAGCCGTGTTCCTTTACAATCCATCAAGGTTGGATTGCGTGACGCACCGAGTTATTTTAACAGTCAGGGCTTATCTGAACCTGCGCCATTAAACGCTTTTGATTTTAACTCCTTCAGCGGACGCGCCCGCCGCACGGTATTGAGAATAAACACCTTAATACTCTATCCGTCGATGTTTCAGCAAATGTTATCGCCAAGGACTGCCTTGACGATAGGGGAGCAAGTCGTCACAGGCAAGCACACTCAGGGTAGAGCTATGCACTTCAAGGCCACACAAACAATACATGCACACGCGCCCACACACACACGCATGCGCGCGCACACATATGCACACAGCTTACTGTATCCTTACTCTGGATCAGTATTTGTTCTTTGGACTTGGTGGTGGTTGTATTTGAGACGGTGGTGAAATTGGTCACAGGTGAAACGGTTGAAGCTTGCATGTTTAGCAGTACCCTGCAAAGACAAAAAAAATAGATTTTTGTAAGATAAATACTCTAAATATAGCGTTGTTATGCACAGTGAGGAATATCATGTGAGATAAACACGTCAGGCATGAATCAGCTGTCATTCTGATAGCAGTCAGACAAAAGAGAAAAGAAAACAGAAAGAAATAGAGAATGTACAGTATGTGCTCGGCACGGCGGAGGTGGCGGTCAATTGGGTTAAAAGTTAATTGTTTCGATTTCCGCAATTCCTCTTCTGCTGATTCCCTAAGCAATTATTGTATCTCAAAGGCAATTTCACACAGAGAGAGAAAAAACCCAACAGTTCCCGTCTGCGAGATTGACATTGCAAAGTGGTCTGGAGACGTGGGGGACGGACTACGAATGGACAATGATTCCAACGCATTTTGTTCCAAAAGCGTTGATTTGCGAGGACAGTTATCAGACAGACCGAGGAATTGCAATCCCTACAAGCACATGCACAGCCATCGGCCATGCAGGATATTTGGCAGATAAAGCAGTAACTTTTGGCGGGCATCGAACATGACGTAAAATTCACCGAAAGTGCTCTAGCATTTTAATTAATAATCTCCGTAATCGTTAAATCATTTCTTGAGCGGACGTCAGACGGTCTAGTCTCCACCGAAAAGTCTCTTCACCGAAATGAAGAACTAGATAAGGGCCTATTAAAGATCGGCACTTTGATAATATTTTGGAAATTGTGCCGCCTTGCTGTAGCGGTTTCCTCTGTGTTTTTTTCTTCTAACATGTAGATATTTCTTTGTTGAATTAGAACGGTTTAGAATCCTTTAATGGGACAAATCAGAGATTTTGTAGGAAAAGTAAATAGCCCTTCAGGTCAACTCCTTTTTGTTCAATTATCTTATCATTTAACAGAGAAGGTGTCCGGGACGTCACCACAAAGTCTTGGTATCAAAGAGGCAGTTGTTGCCAGTGCTGGAATAGCAACTTTTTCTGGAGGATTTCCCGCCATTGAATCAAGCTTCCACCATCTGAAGCGACGTGCACGCGCATCTGCGTCTGTGGCCCAGCCAATAGGAACGCCCCTCTCTCTGAAATGACCTGTGATTGCCTGAAAACAGAGCCAAGAGGAGTTGCAGAAGTCTAGTTTTCTCTCAGACCGCTGGAATTACAATATGCTGAAAGGTTATTATGCAATTTTCGCCCACTGACGCAAAAAAATTAAAACCCAGCCCACCCCGGTTTTAAGACTCTTTTCCCCATCGCTCCTGGTGTTCTCACCATCCATCATCCCGAAGCACCAATTCACCAACATCGTACCCTTACCATCACTTTTCTCATCCACCATCACCATCATCTCGTATCTTCTATTATTTAGCATTTCGCATATTATCCTCGGTCAATTGCAACACAATCTGTTTGTTGTGGTGTGGTCTCTAACTCATGAGTCAAGGAATATTGAATTAGTAATAACTGATGTCGCTGAATTGTTCAAAGCATGACTCACACACGGCAGATCGAGAACATAGAACAACGGCATATGACGAGCTCAAAATAATTATTTTCATCTTCTCCAGAATGTTTTGATTATGTCGTTATATATGTCTGAGTTTTGTACTGTATGCATATTGTAATGTCGTTAGATTTGCGCTGCTTTCAACCACAGACATTATAAAAACAAAACATAGACAGGGATTTGAAGACCGTATCTGTTGAGATATTTGGCTTTCAAAACAAGCATCCGAGCTAAGACATACTGACATGTTGTTGAAACTATTGAACTAGCCCCACTGGATATATTCGACTTTATTAAACCTATGCAAAATATTAATGACATTATTAATATTATTGCACAATATGAGGTTTATAGTTCTACTGACGTACAGACAGGTCGCAGTGTCGGCGCTCTCCATTCCATCGTAAGGTCACATAACTGTTAACACTGAAGAAAAACACATTAAAAAAAGGGTATTTTGGAACCTGGGATTTCTGTTCATATCAGTTAGAAAGAAAAAAAACATCATAACCTTCCCCCGGCGGTGATAAATGGGGAACGTCACATCACCACGCATTCTGTGATTCGTATTATAGATTTAATTCGTTCCTAGAATGTGACATTCAGATTGACCGATAATATGAATTAGGGCCAGCGGACGAGAAGAATTATGAAATAACTCTGGAATGAGTTAAAGAAATCTGTGTAGCAGAGAGAGAGAGAGAGAGAGAGAGAGAGAGAGAGAGAGAGAGAGACAGTCGCTGCCCTTTCCCCTTCCCATCCAATTATTTTATTCCTGATAAGATATGTTGTCTGTTGAGAAAATCATTTGATATAAAATGACAATCTCATCGTGATAAGTCCTTTTCTGGGACTCGCCTCTTGACTTCAAACGCTACTCAACAGATGAGTCGCCGGGTAGAAACACTGGAACCTGAATCAGCGCTTCAATACTCTCCGACAAAGCTTCAATTTCCTGCTCCCGTCTGCATTGTGTCCAGGAAGCACTGAGGGGTCCGTCTCCGCACATCAAACATATGAAACCCAAGCAGGGAGACAGGAGAGGCCCACGGCCCCCGCCCTTTCCCGTGGTCAAAGCAGCTCGAATCCAAAATGATACCATATGATAAATAAATGATGAATAAAATAGAGAAAAATAAAGAAGAAAGAAAAATGTCATTGACCATATAAGCCATTTACTTCCACTATTGAGTTTGCAGAGCTCTAAAAGGGAGTGGAAAGCTTACACTTATATTATAGGCTGTCTTCAATTGATGTGAACAGTTTCCCATGGCTGGTGTGAATGGTCACATGACCAGAGCCATTGACGTCGGAGTTCAGTACAACACGTTACAATAAAGATACAAATTCCATATTTGGTTCATATAATCTTTAAGGGGCGTATTGTATATATATTAATAAGATGTACATATATTCTACATATACAGGATATCATGCTCACAGGAAATGATTACAATTGTGACGGCTGGGATCACACAGTGGCTCCTGACTAATCAGATCAATAAAGTGTTCATCATCATCATCATCATCATCATCATCATCATCATCATCACTATCATGTGTTTGTTTTCTGTCAGGCAGCTTGACTTTATCTCAAGTGTTGGACACGCTAGACCTAGGTGACCCCAAAGAGGCGGGTGAGGGACATAGTTCACCTCCATTGGACACTCCCGGCCGGGGGACATGTCTCACCTATGGAGACGGAGGCAGCGGACCGCCAGACAGGAGGTGGGGCGGGGCGGGGGGCGCAAACCCAGTTAAATGGAGTTTATTTTTCCAAATTCAATGTTCATATTGCGCGACACTTCAAAATATTGCTGCGTTAAATGTAACTAAAGATATTGATCTGAAATCATAATCTGAAAGTAAAATCTGGGTATAAATGTATTGGCTATTCTGTATAATGTCTATTTTACTTATTTTTTATATTTCTAATTTGTAATTACTAATTTACTAATGCTTCTTGCTATTGTGCCAACCCCTTTGCTGCTGTAACGCCGCAAATGTCCCCACTGCGGGATGAATAAAGGATTATCTAATCTAATATAATCTAATATAATCTTATCTTTCAACAAGTAATTGAGTCAAATTGATCAAATGAAGTTCTCGACTCTGTAGTTGCCCCACCGGTCACAACGTATATTTTCCCCCACTTTTTCAAAAAGCACACTTCGTGTCATGGTGCTGACCAAGGAATCAAATTCATGTACTCATATACAGCCGGGAATATTTTGTGGTTATTAGACAGCATAAGGGCAATGATGTCACTGCCGTAAATCAGTGATTCGATAGCGGTGTACAGCATATTGCAGTGTTTTATCCTGCTCGACCAGTTGACCCACAATGTTGACGCACTATTAGGCGATGCGGATTAACGGCGCATAGCGTATATCACGGTCGATATTGACTGCGGTGACAGCCTCTGATAAGTAACCGATCACATGGCGTATGTAACGAGGACGGCGGCGCTGGGAAGACGGAGAAGTGCCCGACTGAATGACCCCAAATGTGACGCGAAGAAACATCATACCGACTTCTGTGAAAAGAGATCACACCCGTACCGGTGTGACGCTCTAAACCAGAAAGTTCAAAGTGAATATTGTTGAAAGGCTCAAGCCGACTTGTTCACGAGTCAAAGTGATGGGCGATCAGTCAGATTAATGCTGAAACCCACAAGGTGCTCGAATAACTATTTGATAAGAGATTTAGAAGGAGAATACTC
>OMKR01039320.1:7109-19381 GCA_900302355.1 Cyttopsis rosea | reverse complement strand
AGAGGGGGGGGGGGGAGGGAGTGGAGGAAGGGGAGGGGGGGGGGGGGGGGGCTGCTAAGTGGAGAAGGTAAAAAAAAGGTTGAGGCGAAAGGTGGACGCGGATCTCGTAAAAGAGCAGGCCACCTTCTGCACCCTCTCTTTCAACAGCACAACAGCACATCACTCACTCCTTCGGGGGAAAGGGAGAGAGGAGGAAACAGAGAGAGATGGGGGGATGGAGGGAGAGGTACAGAGAGAGAGGTCAGATCATTAGGCTGTCTGGGATTGGAGGGTCGCAGCAGGGGGGTTAACCGGGAAGACCTGACCCCGAGGCGGAAACTAGGTGGTCGCATTGCTGAAAGAGCAAGAAAGGATAGAAGAAGGAAGCAGAGGCGAGGAGAGGAGAGCTGAGCAGAGCAAGGGAGAAGATTAACAAAGATTGATTCCAACATCCTCACGTCATGTCAAACACATCTTTAGTTCGTCTTAATCTTGGAAGTGCAACAGCCTGATCCAGAGACACGTATTCAGCTGTGTTACAACCAGACGAGCTACTTTTCCCAACTCGGGAGAGTCAGGATTTGGAGTAAACAACTCACTAACAGGATGGGGATTTATTCTTATAGTTATGCATTTTATTGTTTTTCATCAAATATCTAGATAAAGCACAGGCACTAAATGCTGGACTAGACCACTCCCCCCGACCACCCAAAATGTTATTCTTTATTCAGAGAGCAGAGACCTTGTCCTTGCTTCGTGATTCAGAAGGGATCCCATAGGCCTGTACTTGTTCTTAAAGGGTGTTGTCTTCTTAGAGGCTCCCCAACCCTCATCCCCATGCAAAAACCCTCCATCACCTGCAACATTACCACCTAAGCCTCTTTGAAAGCAGGCGGAAACCCTCAACAGGTTTACAGAGTGCAAGTTACAGTTACACTATTTAATTCCGCCGTTGTTTCTTTGACGCCGAAAGCGGTTGGGCTGGTCAAGACATAAAGAGTTTGCATGAATTCCACTGCAGGCACACGGTAGACTCCAGTTCGTATATGCTATGTTAACGCCCGGAAGTAAGTTAGCGTTTGGTTTTGCTTAGATCCATAAAATAAGATGTGTGGTTTAAACTTTTCTGTATCATCTACAACAGATCAATGGTAAGAAATGAATTAGGGTTTTAGCAAGGGAAGCCATGGCCTACAACAAAAATGTCATCCTTATAAATTCTGGATGGCTTAATCGTTTAAAAGTAATTATCAATTATTACTTTTTTATTATTTATTTTTGTCCATCAGTCCAATAAGATAAGACAATTGTTTGCTCTGTGGCTTAGTTTAGGACTACGTTCACAGAAGTAAATTAAGATAAGACGTTTATTTGCATGTTAGTTGAATCGTGCTGTGGTTAGCCTTTCTGACAATCAGACCTCACCTTTCTATTCTCTCAGGCCCTGTGGTAATCCTACTAATAATTGTTTTACAAGATGTATAATCTGCTCATTTTAATGCAAACTGGGAATGTAAACTGGGAAAAATGGTTTTCTTTCCAACACACTGAATAATTTTCCTATACACAAGTGGCGCTCTGCTGCTCTCTTGAAACAGGATGTCTTTAATTCTTGTGTTCCAGTCTGCTGTTTAATCCTGTTTTTTATGTTCACAAAATACTTCTTACATAATGAAAACCAGTTTTCCTTTAGTGGCTTGGTGGAATCTTGAGAATCGTTTTTAATTCCTGCTGTGACGATGTTGAACGTGGTATTTGAGATCATCTGTATCCTTGACAGCCCACCTGTTATAGTCCTCTCTGTGGACGACTATGCCACTGATGATGAAGAACAGAATGAAGGTTGCGTTTATATCCCCACTGCCAGTGTCAATATGATGAGTGAGTCCTCTGATGAGGATGATGAGGACAAAGAAGAAATGGATGATGATGAGAGGCTGCTGGGGGACATGGAACCCATTAGCAAAGACTGTGCACCAAGAACTGTTTATACCACGAGGCTACCACAGGCTCCATCATCCTTTCCTGCTTGCATCCGACGGCAAGGCCTGGGATCACCCGTTTGGTCATACTGTAGACCAAAGGCTTATCTGCTCACCTCGAGGAACCCAAGGGCGCCTGGATGAGGACCTTAGTGAGACAAGAGATTAGATCAAGACACACTCAAGAAATAACAGTCAGAGCAACGATTTCTGAGCTTTCAAGAGGCAGAGGTCGTCGTCCGATGGCGAGTCCATCTATTTTCTTTACCTCCTTATTCCTGTTCAGAGTCAGTGGGGAAATCAGAGAACCTGTCTGAAATACACAATGTAACACTGGGAGGACACAAGCAAGGCCTGAGAAAACATCTGGACCTCATCTCTGGCGCTGCAGTGGTTACGCCTACGTAGCCACCCTAGCACTGTGCCGCAGACCACAACTTCGCTTAGATATTAGAACATTGATTCCATTCATATTAGAGCTAGGATTACCTGACTAAACCAACAGATTTCTGTCAAACAACAGGCATTCTTGCAAATTACAATATTCAGTGCATTTGAATGCAGAGCGGATGGAGGCGGCAAGAGCACTTCTGCCCTTTTTTCACACACGTCCATTACCAGACGTAGAAGTAGAATAATGACGTTATTAGCTCACATCATTTTGTTGTTTTAAGTTTCTAAACCTGTATGTACAATTAGTAGGCACACAAAATGAGGACCTAAAATAGCAACACCTTGGAATATGGGTCAGGCACTCTCAAAAACTCATTCTTTGTCACGATGTCCCCTAGCTATTTGCTTTTTCCATCTGGGTTTTTGTTATTTTGCCCTGTCACTAACTCTCCTGTCATTTCAGATCCTGTCACTCCCTCTTGCCATGCTGTCACCTCATTCCCTTCACCCAGTTTCCCCGCCCACCTCCTCACCTGCAGCTCATTCCCTCATCGGTCCCTCTGCATATATCCCCTTCCCTTTGTTTGCCGCCAGATTGTCTTGTGTGTTTCGCCAAGCGGTCCAGCTTTATCCTGTCCTGTTCCTGACCTGCCTGTTTCTGACCCTGCTTGCCTGCTTTCTGGACCTTGGATTCCCTGCCTGCCCCCTTGTCGGATTTGTTTTCCTGTATGACTGATATCTCGGTTTTGACCTTACCTGTTGACTCAAGTAAACTGAACTCTCCTTGTCGTGCTTTCGGGTTCAAACCTGCCAGTACCAGTGAACGTTACACTCTTAGGATCATCAGCTTGTGGAACCAGGACACAGAGCACGCGGGTCACAGGGGGAGCAGGCTGGGCGGGTGTGACAGACACCAAGGTTGGCCCTATTCCTTTTCAAAGAGTAAACAGCAGTGGGATGTTTATTTGAGGATTTTTTTTTATTTTTATTTTTTACCCGGCATTACAGAATGAGCGGCCTGATGCGACGTGTTAAGGGTTAATTGCATTTTGAAACAGGTAAGCATCAGTTACTGATGGTTAACCTTTGCATACCTGATAGAAAGGAGTAGCGTTGCCCTTGCATTGAACAATCATACAGTGGCTGGGTCAGACCTCCAAAGCTGAATGGAAAGAGGGATGATTAATTACTGGGACTGGGAGAGAAAATCTCTGCTGGTCTCCAGTAGAGAGAGAGAGAGAGAGGGAGTGAGGGAGAGAGAGAGATTGACCTGCTGATTCAGCTACTGTAGCTATATAAAATTGAACAATGACGCTTACCATGGTATAATGGCTGTGTGTGTGCACGTGTGCATGTTCGGTCGAGCATGGAATGATTGAACCGAGAAATGGACCAAGGACCGTAACCAAGATTGATAAATGCGGCCAATTGTACAGATTGTGTTGTGGTTTGTATGCATGTGTGTGTTTGTGTGTCCACGGACCTATGATGGAGACGTGGAGGCCAATGTATTTGGATGATGGAGAAGGACAGAAGGTTGGATGGAAAAGAATTTTGTCTCCGGTTCACTGAACTGTGGAGATAGAGGGGAAAATGGAGATAGAGTTGTATGAAATAGAAGAAGAAAGAGAGAGAAAAATAGAATGAGAGAGAGAGCAAGAAAACATAAAAAGGGGGTTAAGCGCGAGACAGAGAGATGGGGAGAGGCAGAACATATTGTGTTTGGTTTTCTCGGCGGGGGGGCGATGTATTATACTTTCAGAGTGATAGCACTCTCAAGCAGCCTCCCGGGGGATTAAGTCCAAAGCAAGTAAGTAAGTAAAGACTTGTGTCCTCTCCCTGTGCCGAATCCCCCCCCATGCTCTATGATAGGGTCAGCATTGGACCGCCACATGGCATCATGGGGCCTAAGCCCAACAAGAGGCGATTAAAATAGGTCAAGTGAGGCTTTGGCAAGACGGCCTTTGTCAACCCCTTAAACCCAGGGCTGAATACCCTGAAGAGGGGCTGATCGGTGGGAAAAGAACACAGCACAGATCGCGCTTGTTCACCGCGGCCAAAAAGGGTATTATGGTGGGTGTTTTTTTTTTCAACATTCCGCATACATACTTTTTCCCGAGTAAGGACGGTGCAGGGCTGCACTGATGAAATCCCATGTGAATCCATACAACCACCCCTGCAGGAACATCCTGGGTTTTTATTTCAATTTCTAGTGAAATAAAAATAAAATTTTTCCTATTTTGTTCTCGTGGCAGAAGCCTCCGTTGAACGGTGCTGCTCATGTGGAGCAATTTATTCAAATGTACACAGCAGTGAGCATGTGGGGAGTCCTGCGGCAAAGTGCAACACACATTTACAAAACAAACTTAAACTTTTACTTTAGATGAAACAAACCCAAAACATTAACCACAGTCTGGCCACATTTTACGTCCCGCTTTCTAAAATTAATGGTCTGGCTCTAAGACTCTGAGGCTCACTGCTGTGACCGGCTCCCCACATCACAGGCTATTATTTGACTTTCATTGAGTGACTCGATTCCTTTCTGGACGAAATGGAACTTAAACTCAAGCCCTGTTTGCCAAAGCTTGGTTACTTTCAGCTGAGAGGAACAGAACTTACTGCATAAAAACAGCGATACTGTAAATGAAGGCCGAGGAGTTCATTCAAATGTCAGTTCATATGGTCAGCCGTCCGTGCATATACTCTACCAATCAATAGTAAGGTAGCTCATTGAAAAGGAAATATTGCATATAAAAAATATATGCTTAAATGTCCTCCATTACTAGTTTGTACAAGAAAGCCTACTGTTTCATACCTCTTTTCTTCTCTGTCACACTCCAATGTCCATTGAAGGACAAAATTCCATAAAGCATCCCCAAAATAATTTCAGCTTCAACAAGCTATATTAAGTTATTTTGTAGGAATTTGAACTTTAGTTGAAATGATATGACTCAATTTGGTGCAATTTCACTATTTGATCCGTTTATAGTTATTAAACCGACGCAAGAGGAGAAGGTCTCCTGGCAGGACGCAGTCATCAGGACAGGCTGTTTGAACTAGTTTGAGTGATACTGTTTGTGAAATAAGCCACACACACAAACTGTAAATACTGTAAATAACATTGTAAATGACTTTTATGTTGATGATCTCCTAAATACTCTAAAGTACGAATGCAATCACAATACAAAGTAATATGAAGACAGTATGAAGAAATGGATAAAATAACAGGAATGTCTTAATTAACGCAATACAATACAACAAACACAACACACTAGTACCTCAAAATCTGTATATATTTATATTAATTTCTGTACAAGCTTGTTAACAAACACCTAGTGACTTAAACCATTCCAAACGGTACCATTGAAGCAATCATAAAACAGAACACATTTGTTTTAATTCATATAAATAATTTGTAATAATACATAATAGTAATAAATAATAGTATTGTATAAAATATATATTTGTAACATCAGGTTTTCTTGAAAAACCAAAGAGTTTTTATTTGATTATAATTATGAAATTATAAAATTATTATAAGATTACACAATTTGATTATGTTATTGCATTTTTGAGGAATTCTTAACCATCTCGCCCCCATGAAGAGGTAAAGGGATGAATATAGTCATGTTTCGGTAACATTTATTTTTCAAAAGAGGAATATAGGGTCATAGTGCTTTGGCAGGAGGCAGAAAAAGCCAACAGAGATTCCAAATAAGCAGAGCTGAATCATATCACCCAGGGGTGGAACAGAAGGTCCTCCAAGGATGGATGGCATTCCGAATGCTTGCCCGAACACGACCGCAGCAAATCCTGACAATTTTTTGATAGCTCGCTTTTGAGGTACGGTTCATCGGTTAGAATCTCATTCTGCTTGTTGAAGTGACGGCACCCCATCAGAAGTTCGTAGAGCAACACCCCCAGCTGCCACACTTTGAATGGCTCTGGACTGTAGGATTCGTGCCCGGAGCATTCAGGAGGGCTGTACGGGGCGGTGTTGTAGAGCCGTAGGGTGGATCTTCCAGGCGGCACACCCAGCCAAAATCACTGACACATGGTGTGTCAGAGCGAGTCTCAACCATGACATTCAGGGATTTCAGGTCTCGGTGGAACGCCCCTTTGGAGAGGACCTTGATCACTGCATTCACCATCTGCCTCGGGATCACCTGAGCTTCACGCTCCTGCAGTTGGCCAGCATTCATCTCCACGAATTCAAACAGGTTCGAGCCGGTCTAATCTGCATCAGGGCTAGTTGCTCGTCCATCTGGAAGCATGTAAAATAACACAAAGAAATGTTTCGAGCCTTGTTTCAAGATATTGTATTCTTAATAACCCTGGCTCAGTGGTTAGCACTATAACATCCACCTCCACGGGGAAATCGCACAGCTTGCTGTCATGAATCGCTTGCATGAAGGTCACATTGGCAATGTGTGGCCACAGCAGACATGTCGTGTTCTCCAAGTTTCTTCACCTTGACCAGTTGTAGTTGCGGGACTTCTCAAGGGAGGGTGACTACGCCTAGCTACCTGATGAGATCCTCATTATACAGTAGTACGTTCTTGGCTCCTCTTCTCCTCAATCCTTTTCCTCTCTGGTCTTACAGTACATTCTGCACCACCTGGTTTGTGCCCCATCCAGTGCGTTCCAGGTTTCTGGCTGGTTGGAGATGGGGCCTATGAGGATAGAAAATGGCCATGAAAGTATTGTGGGTCTAATATCTAATATTCTATCTAATATCTAAGGCCTAAAACACATTACATAGAAGGCAATGAAATAATATTTAAAAGAAAACGTTCAACCTTGAGTCACAATAGGGGACTTGATACGCTTGATACATTTCAAAGACTGATATTGTATATTGATTTTGGATTGTATTTTTAATATAAAATGTAGTTTAAAAAATATTACATAAAGGATTGCATAATAATGGCAATGCTGTTTTGTCCTCTGTCGGGTACACATGAGCCTATTGACTCTATTTCAAGAACCAGACGACAAGTTGAATATGTTTGTTGCTTTAGCTATTTAATTGCGATTTTGTGGAAGGACTGGTATCCTTCCACAAAATCGCAATTAAATAGCTAAAGGATGGACTATATCTATATCTGTGACTCTAAAAACACAACTGCCAGAAGACAACAACTACATCCATCAGGCTCAATCCCAAGATCAACGCCACATACAGACAGGAAGGACACCTTTAACTATCTCGTCCAAAGCTTGGAGGAGAGACACTGTAAAACTCAAGGGCACAACTTTAAGTCGAAACAGACGAAATGCCAAATGTACTTCTGAATTCAGTCCCCATTCTTTGTATACTGATAAGCTGCTCCTGTGCCAGGATTTCTCCTATACTTAGAGGTGCAAGCTTGTAAACTTAGTTTTGCAAGTTTGTAAATTCAGGATGTAAATTCTGCTTGTAATCCTAATTCATATTTTTTCAATATGTCAATGTATGTTTCTTTCATGGGGGAAATCACACTTGCAAGCACAAACCTGAATGTATAAACGTGGAACAAAATACCAAAAAAATGCCTAAACTGTCGAACATAAATGTTCCTACAGTTTTTGTACATATTTAATATTCACTATTCATGCTTGTTGGTGCTGAATATATGGAGCAAAACCCTGTAGAACAGGGAGATAACTCTAAAGCTGCAGTAAGCAATATTTCTGCTAATTGAAGTCTGAGTTTGTTCAGACCATTTGTCATTTGCTTGAATTGTGCTTAGTGTAGCTCTAAGAGCTCTAAGACTGACCTTCTCATCCTGCTTTATTACATGGGTATGCATCGCGTAGGCCTTGAAGATTAGCAATAGAATAGACCAAATAACAGATCTTCTTCTTTTCGTTTCTTTGAAGCGACAGTTCTTTGCATTTTTATTGAACTCTGCAAGGTAGTTTAAGCTGCAGGGGTTGGGCAGTAGAGAGCAGACAAGGCAGTGCTCCAAATAACAGATGAGTCCATGAGAAGAAGGATTTCCCATAGTCCTCTGCTCTATGTGGATGATAACGCCTCGTTTAATCCGTCACTGTCACATTTTTGTTTTGGCCCCAGCTAGGCTGAACTGAGCCAAATAAAGCTGCTTTAACAGATACATGTCCCAGATAGAAGTCCAGCTCTGTGTTACATCCCACTCTGACCAAACCGTCTCTGAGCCGCTGTTTTACTCGACCTGAATTGAAAGTTTAAACAATTGATAGTTGACACATCTCCTCTGAGTGGCGGAGTGGAAGGACACCATCCTTAACTAACCATCCAAACCGGGTGTGATTGAGAGGGATGATCTGCACGATATGTGCTATGCCTCTGCACTTATTGACCATAGGCACTAAAAATACCACAAATAATGTGACATTAATTTCAATAAAATAACAAAGAATTTAGGGTATCAATCTTTGCAGAGTTAAAGTAAATTGTATTATAAATTGTGCATTTTGTGTAAAGAATTTTTCCAGGGAAAGAGGACGAAAGAAGCTTGGAAATGAGGCCTCTCACACTTACTCAATAGTAAAAGTAATTAAAGCGGCAGCAAGCAGAGGCAAGCAGCCTCAAAGGATATTCACAGCGCACGACTGCCAAATATAGCGACCACCACACATAATGTCCAGGAAGGTGTAGGACGCTCGCATGGGGTTGAGATACCAAATTTCATAGTTTCACATCAATCAGTTCAAATGCCCCAATGCTATATAGCGCCATTTAGAGGTGTAGCATGGCCGTCTTTGAACGCAGTGACAATTCACTTCCAAGCTCACTAGAGACTAATTTAATCTACAAATCAATTTTCATTTCAATTAGAGTTACGGTTCATGAGAAGAAGGTTTTTCACATTAGCACAGAATTCAGATACTTTGATTGGTACCACGCAGCCATCTTTACTTGAGTTAATCTTCTTAAAATTACTTGGTGAGGACTAGACTGGTGTGTCTCCACAAACGGTTTGGAGTGAATCTGAGTCATGGTTTGTGAGGAGACACTGTTTAAATATGACTTCCAGCATTTGCGTTGGCATAGCACAAATCAAAACTCACCCAGTGTTTTTTTTTTAGGTATCAATGTCAAACTTGGTACGGATCCTGAGAGCGCAGACCTTGGTGGGCCTGCCAATTTCATGCTCCATAGGTTACAGTAGATGTTGCAACAAGGGTTAAAACTAGAATCAACACTGAACTCATTTTCACAAGACGGGAAGCAAAGGGTTCAAGTTGGAATCAAAACCGACTTCCCCGCTTGCTACAGTACAATGAGGCACCAGCGTAGCCTCGTGCTCGTGCTCGTGCTGACTCGAGCGGTCAGAAATTACACAAACTAACTCCTAAAAAGGTCTAATCTAGACACAGAGAGACAGGCTCAAAGCTTTTCAAGTGACTAATTGCTACAAGACCTCTTGCGCCAGTTAAATTACAGCAAATGAACTCTCTAAGAGGCTGCTATGAATGTATAACAGAAATGCAGTGCCATTGTCATTCCACAGGTCATCCAAAGGATCTATTGTATTGTATGCGGTTCTTGGTGATTATTTAAGATTGGCCGTGCAGGTTGAGAATTTGAACTCCACTTACAGATTATCTCTGTCTTGGATGCAATGGCATACAAATACCCTGTGTCGTAAAGCTTTAAAGCCACAACAACATCCCTATTTAAAACACAGACAGGGATGTACTTGCGTAGTCAGGGCCATTTACAAGTTGCACTTTCTCCTCCAATGAGAGTGAGCCGGAGGCGCCAAAGAACAAGATGTTGTTGCTTTCTCCTTCATAAATGAGAAGCCTGGAGGAACGAGGTCAGCGGGTGTGGGGTGATGACAGTTCCTCAACGTGAAAAACAGAAAGAGAAGACGGCCAGGTAGGAAGGGTGGAGAGCAGAAGGGTACGAGGAAATACATAAGAGAGAGAGAGGAAACAAAAAGATATTTCCACTCCCTGTGCCACCTGAGCCCCCCGCTGCGCCCTGATTGGACGCCTGCTGAGCTGCAGGGTCGCAGGACACCGTGAGGTTGCGGCTGGTGAACAGGGTGCATCAACCAACACAGCAGATATGGGAGAAGAGGGGTTGGGGGGTGGATAGGGGAAGGTAACGGATAAAGATGTGAGGGATGAAGAGACCCTTACAAAAGAAAAGTTGCATGTCGCATATACAGTATCATCACAAATTTAATGCATCTTAAACTTTGCAGAAACCCTAGAACCCCTAAAACACTCAAGTGTAGGAGTTTCGGCATTAGAAAATCCAAGGGGAATCGAGGGAGGCAGGCAGAGAAAAGGCAGAAAACTACCCTTAAAGCAGAGGTATCCATTAAGAACCCAAACTTAATTTAAGAGCTCCGCTCTGCAGCCCCTCTGAAAGCTGTCATTACCGAACAGCAGAAAGCGAGAGAGAGAGCTGCTTGGCGGAGCAGTTGGCGACCACGTTGATGTTCTGATTCAGACGGAGCGTGGAGCTCTTGAAGCTAAAGAGCTCCACGCATTCTGCATCTAGATTTATTTGTACGAGTTTGTATCTTTCATGTAACTTTGTATCTATCTCCCTCCCTCTCTTCTGTTTCTGAGTTAAAGATCATCTGTTCCACACCGACGGGGGATGAGCGATGGGATTTAGCGCGGTGCAGCGGTTCTGATCCAAACAGCCTATGAGAGTGTTAATCCCACCGTTACGCCACCGGGATGGCAGACCCCGAATTAGAGTTTAATAACGTGACTTTGAATCCAATCTATTTTGAATCTCTATTTTTTTGGCAGCGATATCTCTTCTAGGTTGTTAAGAGGATGATTTCAAGAGGGATGAGGGATGAGGGAGGGCCACTGACCTCCACGGTGGCGAGCTAATAACACTGGGCCCTGCCTGAACTCTGTGATTCCCACAGCTGGTTGGTTGTATCACAATGATACCCTCGATTATTGGACGAGATGAAATGGAGGTTAGGCTCTATCACAACTCAATCTACTCACTGTTTGGAGAATGAAAGACAATAATGGAATCCAGTTTCAAGCACTGCAGTAGTAGAATCAAACATCAAAAGAAGCAGGTAACCAATGGAATGAACCAATAAAAAGTTGCATGATTTACAGAAATTGTGTAGTTTCAAATGCATTGTTTTTCATATTTGTAGTGAGTTTGCATTGTTTACTACCATTACCTCTATATTTGCTGGAGCTGAATAGTGATTTTATATTATTTCACAAGATACAAAGTTGTAAGGAAGGAACTGGTATTGACGGCGGGGGCTCCTTAAGATCTCACCTAGGGTTCCAAAGGAGCCAGGACCACCAGGAGGGGGAGCCCCCTCCTATATACAAAGATTAGATTTGATTCTTTATTGTCATATCTCAGCATACATCAAGAATTAATTTTGTCCTCTGCATTTGACATCCTATACACCCTTAGGAGCAGTGGGCAGCCGCAGTGCAGCCAACTCCAGTGGCCCGGGGACCAACTCCAGTTCTTTTACCAGTGCCTTGGTCAGGGGCATTGACAGGAGTATTAACCCCCTAACATACATGTCTTTTGATGGTGGGAGGAAACCCACACAAACACGGGAAGAACATGCACAAGCTCCGCTTGTCAGATGATTTTGACGCTATTGAAGAAATGATCTGAATGATGGTGAGACCATAAAGCCGTCTGGATGCGGGGTTGGACACTGTGTGTGGGGGGGGAAAAAAGAACGCCGTCGAGAAAGTGGAGCAATGGTGATTAATTACTCACAGCCCATTTCCTTGGGTTTCACTGATTGGATTGACAAATAGACTGGAAACTTTATTTTCTTTCTGCGGGTGGAGAGAGAATCTGACTTTGAATCTTACCAGGGCTGCTGCACTCCCGAGGCAGCGGACTGAAGCTAAATTGGAAAATATATATTCTGTCTATTTTTTGTTGTTGCAATGAAAACAACCCCCCCCCCCCCCGAAAGAAGC
>OMKR01039304.1:2004-12804 GCA_900302355.1 Cyttopsis rosea | reverse complement strand
ACACGGCACCATCTATCTATATAATGTATATTATATAAATAATATAATTATATAAATAAAAATACTAAATATGGAAAGGGAGAGGGGTGTGAAATTTTTGGAACCCCAAGAGCCAGTTGATTTTGAGCCGACACACCCACAAATGGCATGTGCTCAGAAGCCCCGTCAATGGCGATGTGAACGTACGATAAGAGAACGAGTCCACAAGTTAATAGATCGCGGATGGCGTTGCTCTCTGACGGATAAAAACATTTTTAATTATTTAAAAAATAAAATTATTTTTCTTATTCATTGCGTTTCAGGCAGTCTTGCGATGTGTTTATCTCGCATGTTCATATCACAATGACAATGAAAATACAATTTATCGTGCAACCCTAGTTGGGTTTAGTTTTTTTTAATCACCATACTTTTCTCATGATATCATATGTGTTTATATGTGATTTATGCAAGTTCTATTCATTATATATTTTTATACCTTAATGCTACATTTATACCTATAATGTGTGCATTTTCTTTGGAATAATGATTTCATTGTTTTCCATAGTTGCATATTAAAAAAACGAGCAAATCTAATTATTTCCCACAGAATTTGTATATAGAATTGAAATACTCTTAATAATAATAAGAAAACAATGGTCAGCAACAACAATAAAATATTTTTAGTATAGCAAATCAAAGTGAAAATAAAAAATTGAAATAAATACACTCAAATTATGATGTATGATGATGCATAATGTTGTTTTTAATGTAGCAACATTGGAGTCGAACAAAAATCCCCCAACACATTGCAGGTTGTGTACCATGTCCCATTCCCCTCTACCAGTATAATTTGATTTGATGTTATCTTCACCTCGTGATGTATGAATCAGACAGGCTACTATTTTTCACTCAAAACAAAACAAAATATCCATTTCATAATCATCAGGGTTCGTACAGTCATGAAAAACCTGGAAAAGTCATGGAATCTAAAAAATTGCTATTTCCAGACCTGGAAAAGTACTGGAAAAACATAATATCCCAAAAGTTTTGGAAAAGTCATGGAAATTTGTTGAATAAATATGTTCTTGTCATTCATTTACACTAAGTTTAAAATAATTAATATCCTTTTTAAAATAAATTCATCGAAGAAATTCGTAATGTTCAAAATTGCGATTGTAAGGTGCTGTATTATGGGCGCGCTTCTGTTGACGTAGGCTGTTCTTTAGAGTTTTTGTCATTCATAAGAGTTATCCTAAAGCACACCTCGGACGCTACATTGGTGGCAGTGGTATTTGGAGTGTGTTTTTTGCTGTTTTTCTCTTTGGACAATTACAGAACTTTCTAGTTAGCTCCGCTGGCTATAACCATGTTCGTACATTTACATCGATCGGAGCATCGTATTGGATGTAAAATAATTATTACAAAAGAGGAGTTGATAAACGGTGTGTGTGATTTGTGTGGGTTTCTAGAGGGCTGGGGTGAAGCCTCGGTGAGCCTCGAGTCGTCCGGTTGCACAGGGGAACGTTGCGTGCATATTATTGCGACAATAAGCATCTTATTTTTGTGAATTATATGCAAATTATATATTTCGAACTCTAACTAATTATAAAAGCTACTATTCAAAGTCATGGCACTTTTAACAGTATACACCCAGACAAAATGTCTGGTCATGGAAATTTGAATTAAAGTCATGGAAAGCCATTGGTCAAAATGTGTACAAACCCTGAATCATTAAGGTCAACCAATAAAATAATCTATAGATCAATTGATTACAAAATTATTGTGAGTAGTAGCCTTATCGTTGCATAACATGTATTGCTTTGGCATAGATTTATGCACGGCTGTAATCGGTTTTGCATGAATAATGAGGCATTCCTATTTCAAGCTTCATCAGCGCAATGCCTTCCCACACATTTCCAAACGCACATTTTGATTGTGCCAAAGAACAAATTCAGATAAGAAATTGAAAAGATGAATGGTGCTATGTTTGAGGAAACATTCATAAGTGCACTTTACTATGAAATCTGATCATACACACTGTTTTGAATGAGGCCCAGTAATTTCTACCCAGACCTTCTCCAAAATAGGTTTTTATCTCGCTTTTTAAACATCAGAACCTGTTTTTTTTTTTTTTTTTACTACTTCATATCATAGCGGTCATAGTTACCTAGGCTTTTTCCAATCCGGTTATATCCAGTTATAAAGAACATTATAATATAAAGTGTGTGTGTGTGTTTGTGTTCAAGGAGCAGAGGCAGGGCCTGGACTTCCCCTCCACGCTGCCCCCACTGAGGAGAGCCAAGTCTCTGGACCGACGGACTACTGAGTCGGTCATGACGGTAAGTGTTTCTTTCTTTTCTTTTCTTTTTCTGATTACATTCCCTACTATTAACTCAATTTAGTTTTATTTTGTTTTACTTTTCAGCCCCACGTCCTATCCAGGGAAAGTGTTCACACCATGATTAGAATTTTACACAATTACACAATTTTGTTGTCTTGGTTTGATGGTCCCAGACTTTATATTATCATATAGTTCAATGTGATTAACCTCATTGAACATTTTCAATATATAAGCAGATGTTGTTCCATGAATTGTAATTCATATCACGCAGCCCTACCAAGCAGTTATTTGATGCATTTATGCAGTTAATAAATAACAGGACTCACGGTAGCTAGGTGAGTGCAGTCGAAAGCAGCAGCACAAGTTGTTTACCTAAGGTATTATTGTATTTGTATGTGTGTGTGTGTGTGTGTGTACTGTGGTTTTTCCAGACAATGCCTCCACTGTTCTCATAAGCTGTAGGGTCCAAGGTCAGTGCCAGGCCTGGAGAGGTTTGGTAACAGAATTAGGAGGCATTAAAGATGGGGAAAGGGTCCCGGTAGGCCGTCTCTCAACCTCAACAGCAGCTCAGCTGGCAGACTGGCCCATCGTGCTCATGGCAGCTTTGCTACTGGATGGGGGAGGGGAGGGGTTGTGACAACCACACAACTCTTGCGCATTCGCAGAAGGAGAGTGTTGCCATGAACACAGTCAATACGATTCAGTCGTAGACAGGATATGGATCAACTGCTTCTACCCTTCCCTAGTTTGTTTTTTGCACACATACACATTTACTGTATATACATACTGAAACATTCTTCATGGTCTGTCTGGAGATCTGGTTTGGAAATTCATCTTCATCTTTGACTTTTTTTTCCACTGTAGTTTGAAGTTTCTCTGTTTAATCTGTGGAGATGAATGACATCTCTGGCCATGGTGCGGCTATGTGAGAGCATGGATGTTGTAGGGCAATCCTCCATCCTCTAGAGGCCAGTCCTGGCTCTTCCTCTCCCTCTCCTCAGGTTATCCTCATCTCGCTACATTTGTTTGCAGATTTTTTTCCTGTGTTTTCCCATTGCACCGATTCTGCGCCCCAGTGTGTGTTTATGTTTCTGTACATCCGTCTGCTGGAGAAGAGAATGAGTAGGTGTGTTTTTTGTGTGTGTGTGTGTGTGTGTGTGTGTGTGTGTGTGTGTGTGTGTGTGTGTGCGTGTGCGTGTGTGTGCGTGTGTGTGTGCGCGCCTCACAATTTAGCACCGCTTCCCGAGGGCACATTTCACATGTGTGCAAGTTTTCCCACTGTTTGGAATCACAGCAGACTCTGCTACTGTTGAGCACTGGATTGATGGAGTTGTACCTAGCAACAGTTACTTTTGCAGAACTTGTCCCTGGCCAATGGCCCACATTTCCAGAACCCTATGACCCCCACACAAAATATTCCTCTCGTTCATTGGCGGGGTCAACTTCTAACCACAGCTGTGCGTGCATGGGTGTTCCTGTGCTTGAACTGACATTTTGTGTCAGGTCAACCAATGAGACAACCAATGAGAAGTATTTTCAATTAAAACATGTCATTATCCAAGAGCTGTTTTTTGGCAAATTTGCACTCTGCTTTTTTCTTATGATTGTACTTAAAGGTTCAGGTAAGTGTGCGGATGTTTGGTAAGTGTGACTGATAAACACAGAGGAGGTAATGCATTTCAGAATTTAGTCTTTAATCAGTCCACACACAGTAGGCCTATTTGCATTTTTAGGACCTCTTGAGTCTTGAGCATGATGAAAATAGTCGACGTATCAAGATGCTGATGCCTGCTGAATCATCCTGATGCAGAAGCGTCTCATTGTCTGTTGTGTTGGTTTTCTGTCTAGCCGGATTTACTGAACTTCAAAAAGGGCTGGATGGTGAAGCTGGATGAGCAAGGCCAGGTACTGTATAATAGCCTCAATAAGTCTATACTGTTAAATGGAAATACCGATACAATTTGTTGGCCTGGCAATCTACCAGGTCTATTGAATGGTAGATGAAATGATGGCATTTTGAAACCTAAATACCGGTTCATATCATAGGTGTTTTCAGAGTAGGCGTGACTGAGTCATCAAAGAGGAGAGCTGGTTCAGACGAGATCTGTACACTTAACAGCTGGAAGTATCTTTTAGTGGCCTTTAGAGAGGTCCGGTCAAGCTTTGATGTCTGCGCTTCAATTGACAACAGTTGAAAGAGCAGGGTGGGGCCTGCAGGAGTATTTATATGACATAGGCAAGACTAGCATGTCAGTAGCCAAAGACTCAATCAGATTTTATAGCAAATTGTATTGTCTGAGAGAGAATTCAGCAGTAATTCAATTACTGTACAGTAGTTGTGACCAATTCTTCATTGGCCCAAATCTTACCAGCTAGTTGTTGCTCAGAGAGTATTCTTTTCGACAAACGTTGAATGGTTGGCCTCTCTTCTCTCTCTTTGTGCAGTGGAAGAAATTTTGGTTTGTACTGACGGATCATAGTCTGCGGTACTACAAGGATTCCATCGCCGAGGAGGTGAGCTGTTGATCATTTCATCTGAACCCCTTTTTTCCGAGGTCTTTTTTTTTTCCTATAAAAACCTTGTTTCTTATATTTTTTATCATTCTGAATGTGCCATTGCAGGCTTCTGATCTGGATGGTGAGATTGACCTGTCCACCTGCTACAATGTAACAGAATACCAGGCTCAACGCAACTATGGTTTTCAAATACATGTAAGAGAAATCTGCTCTTGTGGATGCACTACTACAATAGGTTATCTGAAAATTTTCAGTATTAAAGTGGTTTGGCTGCCTCCCTTTTTTATTTTAATGTTATGCTCTTGATCAACCTCAAGACCCATGAGGAGGGGGTGCACACTTTGTCAGCCATGACGGCAGGTATACGGAGGAACTGGATCCAGGCAGTCATGAAGAACGTCAGACCCTCCACCGCCCCTGATGTAGCAAGGTTTGTTACCTCAACAGTATGAATATTACATACTATTATAGATTGACTGTGGTCTATGTTCTACACTTTAGAAGGAGGGAAAAGAGTTTCAGGATTTACCCCTTAAAAGCATGATGTTACCACTTCGACAATGAGTATTGGTACTTTATTAACCTGAAGTTAGCCAGTACCTTGAAGTTACTGTAAAGAAAGCTTCACCTTTAATTTTGTTTATTTATTTCATCTTGCTAATAGCTCCATTGAGGACCATGGAACTTTCTCACCACTGGACGGTCTGGTTAGGCCAGATGTGACCCAGGACTCTCCTTCTTCTGAGGCCTCTTCTGTCGAGCGAGAGTCCATGCCGGGCATCAAGAAGAGCCGGGCTCGTGAGCGCAGGCGGGAGGGGCGCTCTAAGACATTCGACTGGGCAGAGTTCCGGCCTATTGCACAGGCCTTGGCTCAGCAACGAGCTCAGGAGGCGGAGGGCCTGCCATCTGACTTGATGGATCTGGAGCGGAGTCGGAGAAGGGAGGAGAGGCGGAGGCGGTATGAATCAGTGGCCAGCTCGTCTGGGGAGCCGCCCTCCATTGGCGAAGGAGCGAGGATGGACTATGAATGCGTGGAAGCGGACGGATATGCTGGGCCGCAGGTGGGAGCTCCCGCATCCCAAGAGAGGCAGCAGAGAGTGGAGGAGGTGATAGAACAGCACTGGCAACAGGTGGAGAAAACTCCCATACGGGACGAGAAGAGGGTGCCACTGCCCTCGACGATGCATCCAAAGGAGACGGTGGAGCTGGAGAGACTGCTGGAAAGTTACAAAAGAGGGGTGAGTCCACTGTCTATCTGCACTACATGCGATGGAACATTGTTAAAGGATAGATTTTTATTTTCCAACCCAGTGGTTGGTTGTTATCATTTATAATTGATCATAACACAACCTTGCTGAACACTTTACTATTGAGAAAACCGCTTACTGTTCTGCTGCAGTTTCTCACTGTGCTTAAATGCAGTCCAATGGGGCAAACATTTAGGCCTTAAAGATCTCCTTTTCGGAGAGTCAGATATTCTTTTATGTTATAGCGGGACAAAATGGTTGCAATTCATGGATTTTATCAGGTTTTTCATAGTTATTTGGACCCTGTTATTCAAGATATGTAATAATAATAATATGCCAAGACGTATGACTATATTGTGAGTTTCCCGCTCTCGAAAAGGAGATTTAACAGGTTCTTTAAGGCTTAAAAGTTTGGCACATTGGACTACATTTAAGAACAGTGAGAAGATGCTGCAGAGCGTCAGTTGTAAGGCAACCTTTCAGCAAGGTTGTGCTATGAACAGTTATAAATGATGGAAACCAACATTTTAATAAGGCCTGGATTTAAAAATAGCGAGCCTACCCTTTAAGTCGAGTGGCTCCCTCCTTCATTAGCGAGCTGACGTTTTTCTTTGTGTCCTTTTCACTCAGGTAGAGGACCTCAAGGTACAGTTGGAGGGATGTCACCAGCAGCTCGTCGACTCCAACCACCATAAGCAGGATCTTGAGCTCCAGCTGAGAACAGCCCTCGAGAGAGAGCAGGACGTTCGCAGTGGTTATATTTCTCCGGTGAGTCTCTAGCTTACAAGTTTGTATGACTGTGATGTTGAATTGCAGAATATTATATTATCATAGGAAGTGCTATTGTACAGTTTATGATATTTCCCTTTCATTTTGTAACAGCTTTTGCATGTTGTATTTTATTGTAAGAATACATCAAACTGACTGACATCAAAGCTATGAAGCGGCTACAATAATGTGCCTTTGCATGAGGTCATTGCATGTGGAGAAAAACATTGAAATCCTGATGCTACTTAAGCTTCTACTAGTGTATCTCTTGTTTGTGTATCTGAGTAGTATGGAAGTCCTGAACCCATGCCTGTAGTTATGTGATCAAAGACATCCATTTTCCAGTTTTCATTGGTGCTGTTAATGGCATACTAGCCTCTGCTGCTAAAATGGTTTTCTTGAAATGTATGACGAATAACCTCTTGCCTTGTCTCCTAATTATTTGCATGGAAGCCAGATCTTCATCTTTTAACAACTATATAGAACATCCATTTTGTTTTTTCTATACACAAGTATCAAAAGTCAAGTAATGACTTGGATAAAGTTGTTTCCTGGAATTCCTGTGATAATTGTGTATGAGTTTGTTCTAGTCAGCTAAACTGCTTTAGATTACATTCTGGCTATTTTATGTCATTATTGCTTAGCCAAACTGTTGGGCTTTTTCCTTGTTGGGAATTTATGTCAATATATATTGGATATTGCTTCAATTACAAAGTTGCAGTGAATCCACATGAACATTTTATAGGCGGTAGTTAAATATTACACTTGACTTGGGTACATAGCGTTCAGCATCTCTACTGAGGAAAACATTTTTGAAGACCTGGGCTTGGAGGACCGACATGGAAGAATGTGTGTGTTCGCCAGTCCTGATATGCTCTCCATCTCATAGTAAATCATCCAGCTGAAACTAATATTGCATTACTCACCCCATGAAATAACAACCATTTAATTTGCATGCCCTGTTTTGTTTAACTAACACTGGCCATTTAATCTCTCCTTCTTATGCTTTTGTTGAAAACATTTAGCTTTTTAGGATTTAATCATTATATACATCTACATTAAATTCACATTATCATATTGGGAATGTTTAATGTTGGATTTTGAAAGAATTGGGAGGGGTTGTAATTGTATGCTGAAAACAATTAGCAAGCCTGTGTCTCCCCTGCTGTGTGTTAACCAACTGTCTGGTCCCCTTTTCCAAGCTGGAGCCCCCTATGGGTCTGGAGGCTGATCTGGCGCCCCAGACGAAGAGGCCCGAACTGGTTAGTTCTCAAGCACAGAGCTTAACAAAGAAGTACCAGGAGACCAAAGAGCTCCTGCAGCTGCAAGAGCTGAAAAAGCGCAATATGCAGGCACAGCTTGGCCTCTCACTTCCTCACCTCTCACACAAGGAACCTCACCCTTCTGAACCTTCAAAACCATCCATTCTGGAAAGCCCGCCTCCAGAACCTGTCCAAAAGACTTTTACTTTCTTGCTTGAGGACAGTGCAGAGGAGCTTAAAGAGCTAGAGGACTTGATAACCGATAAACCCCTGACTCTTAAGGGACTCATAAAGTTGTTCAGATCACATAGCTGCAGTCAGGAGATAACTGAACAAAGTCATGTCCAGAATCTCCTGGAAACATGGAAATATCAGCAAGCAGTTGAAAATGAAACTATTAAGAAGAGCTTGGCTAGGGCAGGAGAGACTATACGTGACTATGAAGCCCGTCTCCTGACAATGGAGGATATGGTGGGGAAGGTTCAGAAGATAAAGTTGGAAAACTTAAACAGCCCCTATGGCCCTCTGTCAAAAATTGAAAGCCACTCAGAGGCAAGTGAAATGACTATTGGGATGCTCTCCCAGAGAGTTGAGCTGCTAACTATTGAAAATGGGGCGCTGAACCAAAGATATCAGGAGATGGTCAACCAGCTGACTGAAGCTGATAGAGAAATAGACAGGCTGAAAGCTGAGATGGTGGAACTGCAGGGTGGGAAACGGCACCATCTCATCATGGAGGAGCTGAATAGAGTCAAGGCTGAATTGGCAGAAAACCAGGCAAATGCAATAGACAGGGAGTATTACGAGAGGGAGCTAAATGAAAAATCCTTGAGACTTCACGAGGCCTTGGTGACCTTGGAGGAGCTTGGAAACACCCTGAGCGACACCGAGAAGAAACTGCAGTTGAAAGAGGCCACACTTAAGGGTCTGGGTTTCCAGGTGGCCACTTATGACGATGACGATGACGATGATGATGAGTCACAGTTGGAGAAGGAGCAACTTAAGGAGCTACTAGAAGCATTAAAGACAAAGCTATTTGAGAATGAGGCAATCTTACAGTCCACTGAGCAGCGCTATCAAAAGCTTGAAGAACAGAACAGTGAGCTAATCATTCAAAGAGATGAATCTGAAAACATCTGTAGACATAAGCTGAAAGAGGCAGAAGATCAAATAAATATGTTGCATAAGAGGTTAGAAATGGAGATGAAGGCAGGTAGGCATGAACAGACGGTGTATGTTAGTGAAGAGGTAATTCAGACATGTGAGACGCAAGTTGTTGATGAAGGACTTCTTGAGCAAGTAGTGAAAGACATTAGAATGAAGTCTGAGGCGGTCAATTGGGTGATAGAGATGTTAGCAAAGGTAGATGTTAATGTAGAGGAAACGCTCAATGATTTAAAAAGCACTTTACTTGCCACAGACCGTCTTGGCTGTACTCAGGAAGAGCTGATCACCATGAGTCAGAAAGGGATAAAGAGGCTCTTGTTAGAGGGAGAGTTCTGGAGCCAACTGCTCAGCGCCAGTGATGCGGGCCCAAATGAAAACGGCAGAGAAAAGATACCAAGTTTTGAAAGGCGCGTGGCAGAACGCATGGTGGCAGAGAGGAGCTTGATGTTTTTGATTTGTAGGATTTGCCCACAAGCAAAAATAGAAGAAAGTCAGGCGATGACTGTGACAGACATTTCAAATATCTGCAACTGGCTTGATAGTGAAACAAATATTGTCGTTCTGAAAGAATTGACACAGACGTTGAAAGAGAAGGCATACCTCTTGAACCTAATCACGACTACTGTGACTTCTTCAAACAATGACAAGCTGCAGTCGCTGGCTCTGTCTAGCTTTGATCCAGACGCTCTGCAAAAACGGCACTCTGAGTATCTCCTCGACGCCCTTAAAGAAGCTTATATGTCTTATGTCATCATTAGGCTGAAACTTCAACATGAGGAAGAGCTAAAGCAAAAGCAGGCGGAAATTCAGATGTGTTACTCTGAATGTGCAAATTGTCCTAAACTGAGAGAACTCACCAGGGATTTAAAGTCCAAGCTGGCATGTCTTCAGAACCACCTAGCTGAAGCGCCAGTAATAAATGACACAGGTTCACCAACTGGCATTCAGCTCGAAGGAGAGCCCATTGACTTGCTGGATAAAACCATTGAGCTCCAAGACATAATAGCCAGGCACAGTAAAGAGCTGCTGGAGGTCAGAGATGTCTACGAGCAGGAAACTGAGAAGCTGAGGCAGGAAGTGGCCAAGGCCAGTGAGACACTGCGCCTCTGTTCAGAGGGAAACATTAAAGAGATTGACTCGCTGACTGCATGCATGGAGAGCCTGAAGAAGAAGCAAGAGCTGGAAAGGAATATTCTCGTGGAGAAGTTTGAAAGGGAGATGGAGGAGCTGAGGAGTGTCGTTACCCCGCTGAGCCCGGCCACGCAGTCGGACAAGCCACCGCCACCTGCCTCAGCACCAACATTAAACCTTAAGGAACGCATCCAAGAGCTGGTCACCCAAGTGTCAGCCATGACAAAGGAGATGAGGCGGCGTGAGCAACAGGGCGATGCGACAACTCTCCGGCTGAAATACGAGAAAGACCTGGAAAATCTGAAGGTTGAAGCACTCCTTGTCCTTTGCCGTCGCCCATCCGTGATCCCTTGTGTCCCTTATTGCAGTCCCAGAAGTATCCCCAACC
>OMKR01039203.1:2980-14081 GCA_900302355.1 Cyttopsis rosea | reverse complement strand
CGCTGTCCGCCCGCCCAAGCCCAGGCGGGGGCGCCCCGACCGGAACCCGGCGCGAGGGCGGGACGGGACGGCGGTGGGGGAGGGTGGGGGTTCGGCGGTGTCGGTCAAGGGTGGGGGGGCGGAAGACGAAGGAAGGCGGCCTCGGAAACCCGGGGCCAAACCGCCTTCACCAGCCAACTAATCCCCCCCCCCCCCCCCCCCCCCCCCACGACCTCCGTCTCTCCCGCAGGCGCCGGGTCAATCCGGTAGACCGGGGCAGCCGCGCGGCGCACGCCTCCAGGTACCCACTTTTGTCACTGCTGTGTTATTGCCGTGTTATAGGCACTTTTTGGAAAAATGCCTTTATTTACGGTAATTAAAATTTTAAATCTTTCTGTGTATCATCTTTCTGTGTAAATATCTCATGTTACAACGTGGACACCTGCGGCTTATAGACAGGTGCGCTCAATAGTCCGGAAATTACGGTAAATGTTTCTTTACAGTGCGAAACAGCCTATGTTAAAACGAAATAAAACAAACCGGCATTGCCTGTCCAGGGCATCTTTCTGACTGCGACAGTTGAATCAAGTCAAATTAAATTAAATAGCGTTCCTTAACATTCTCAGATATGAAATGTAAAATAATATAACATTTAAGTATGGTAGTGTTAAATAAATAAAACAAAATCAAATAGATCAGCATTGCCTGAAGGGATTAGGCCAAAATGTGCTTTTCTGGGACAGTTCCGGTTTAGACAGTGCGAGTGTTACATTAAATTATTTATGTATATTTATAGGAAAAGTAGATTATTTTATACATTTTAGAAAAACATTAACTGGCGATTATGACTTTTCTTTGCGTGTGTCGATGACCGTCAATCGCCCGATTATGAAGTAACCCTAGGAGGTAGGATCCTTTCTTTGCATTTGAAAGGTTAACACTCACTCAGAGTTCAAACTTTCATCTTGTAGTGAGCAAGGAGTTTTCATAAATTTCTGCATCTACATAGTAGGTAGGTGCTTACATATTTTATATATGAGTCTATATTATGGTATATGATAGGCTTTTGTATTAATGGGACTGAAAATACCTTGGTAAAACAATGCACAATATATGTACACACAATGCAATTATTTGCTAGAATGTCTTATCTTTCTGTTAAAGAAAATAACATGCTTTAAAACCTGCAAGTTGGTGTTGACTTCATAAAAAAAACATTTGAATTCAAATCGTAATGTTAATCAGACGTGCAAGAAATGTTATGTTATATTAACTTATGTTGCCATAAAATTGATGATATATGCTGTGCTGTCAAACCATTGAAATAAAGGATTCAAAAATAGTTGTTTGTACCGTGCTCTACGTAGGTAATGAAGCCCAAGGATAGCAGGACGGACCCCAGGTGGAAACTCAGACCCTGCAATCCAAAAAGTGGCAAATGTCAGTGGCAGAAAAACGGTCCAATTTGAAATTCAGTGGCAGGTCTTAAAGTGGGTGTGCTCTGTGTTTTTTGGGGAGATTTGCTTTTTGTCCATCTTGTATGTTGCCAGTTAAAAACATTTAAATTTTAAAGTGTGAGAGAGACCTTCAACTCAGTATTTCCAGTCTAAAATTGTTTAATTGAAACGAAAGAAATACCATTGGACTGCCATGGTAGTAATTTGTGAAAAGATAGTCTCTTTTTAGTGCTTGTTCTTTTTAAGCTAATTGATAAACAGTGATGTTGATGTTAAATTCTTGACCCCTTGATTTACCTCCTTGATTCCTCACCTGAAAAAAAACTCCACAGTATTCAAAACACCCAAAGCTTTCTCTACCAAGGTCACTCACACTACACGTGGTGTGACGTCAAATCATCGTACTCACATGCAGAAGAGCACTGGCTGTGTACGTCACAAGGATGGCGGGGAAGGTTCCGAGTCTCATCGCATTTTTGAAGACATCTGTGAATTGCGCAAGACGACAAACTTAACTTTGGGTATTTATGGAGCACCGATACAAAACCGGAAATTTCTCCAGTCAAAATAATCAGAGGGTATTTTGAAGACCCCGTGTTTGAAGTTGCATCTTCCCTGTTATGCAAAAAAATGTTAAGTTACAAGAACCTTTGTTCCAGCAGAATGGGCACAGAAATTACTTCTCTATCTAAACAATATATTTTAAGCCCCTTTTACACAGCCGATCCAAGCCGACATCGTTGCGCCTTTATTCCGCAAGGCTGCACTATATAAAAGGTACGGAGACGGAATGGCGGGGCAGAGTTGACCCACCTCTGTACCGGCAGCAGAGGTAGTAACAGAGGCGAAACGCAGCCGGAACGCCGTCTGTATAAAAAGGGACAGCAGCAAGCCGGCTCAGGGGAGTGACGTTATGGTGACCAAGTTTTACATTGGTCGGAGAAAAATATAATAATAATAATAATGAATAAATAATAATAATAATAATAATAATAATAATCGGGAGCTGCGCCTTGTCACAGAGCTGCAGATATTCCTCTAAAATTCCAATTCGAATTTATATGCTTTATTATTATTTCTTTTGATCATTTTCAACCTGTCCTAATAATAAATAAAATATTAAAACAGCCTCCGGAGAAGGAAGGAACTTTCTCCACCGGGTCTCTCCCATTCCGCGCGTCTCTGCGCCGGCAACACCGGTCCACAGCTCTGCTGCCCGCACGTCCTCACCCGAGGCTACCGGGTCTATTCAATTAAATAATTTACAATATTTTTTATAATTTAAAATAATAATTTATTCGTTTATTTTAGTTTATTATAGTTTATTAAATCATTGTGATAATTTTCAACCTGTCTTTCTGGCCGACGCTGTTGTGTACGTTATGCGCCATGACCACGCCCCTGTGATTCCGGAATGCCGGCTTTGCGGCACGCTGTCTAAAAGGACACACATCTTTGCTTGGTTCTGTGTAAAAAGGCAAAGCCAGCATATTGACGGGCCGTCGTTGCGGCATTATTGTGGAATCCTCTGTGTAAAAGGGGCTAATATCTTTTGATAAGTTGAATGTCGTCAAGCATTATCGGACCAGACTTGCCAGATGTACAACAATTATCTCATTTGTATGATAAGTTTAACCACTGTATGATATACGATCAATAATGTATGTATGAAATTACTACACCCAATCTCAAGAATCAAGGTCTATTTGGTGGTATGGATTGTGATTAGATAGCACAGTGCCACGGGACAGTTCATATTGCAAATGCATCCGGAGTAGTGTGAATATAGCCTTGTAACAGGGCTTAATGACATAGTTTTGCCATTCAATGTAGTATCCTGGCCCCTTTCCTGGGTTGTTTCAGTATATACAATAGTTTTCGTTAAAATGTGATGAGTTTCTAAGTCGCAGTACGATATTGGTATTTTTTTCCATCTGGCAACAGTGTTCATTGTTGCTAGAAACTCTATTAATGAGTTAGGACAGCTCTGGAGCTCTCACAAATCCTGGTGAGGATAGAAGTAGTTTGCTATGTTAACAAAGTTGATAAAATGCTTTCTTTCCTATGTCTAAAAGTAGGATAAAAACTTTGTCACTGAGAATCTTTGGGCAGTTAAGACCAATTTACTATTCTGGGACGCTTGCTAAATACCAATATTGCCATCCATGCATCCCTACAGCTTACAATATGAAGCCCAAACGGAAGAGAAGGGCAAGGCTTACAGGTGTTGAGCCAACGAGACATGGGGATATTCCAGGAAGTCACTACTAACACCATGGATCGGGGAAACTCCACATTGAGGGGTTTCACAACTGTCAAATCCCTGTTAAAGTCACACAAACACACACACATTTTGATGACTTCCAAAATTTAAAAATACAGCGTGATATATATTTTAAGCCGTACCTTTAAACCCCTTAACCCACTTACCACTTGACATGGTCCTTCTCGTCAGTAAAGCCTGCTCCGGCCAGCATGGCGGTACTTTCGCTGAGGTGACCCACAAAGTAGTTGCTGAAGTGGAAGGACACTGCACTTTCATAAGCGTGGAGCCACCTGCACATAGGGAACCACAGCAAGCTCTGCATGTTACATCAATCAGCAATACTAAATCAGCCAAGTGATTGCTACTGGGGATGCACAGATCCAGGTTATGGGCATCTATGGACTTGTAAAAATGCCTGATGCCTAATTCCGAGGTAACGAGATTTAGTTGTATCAATTCATTTTCTTTTCTATTTCTTTTGCAACTTTTGGAAAAGGGAGTTTACCACGTCAAAAATACTGTCAGTTTGTATAAAGGTGTAACCCGGCATCCATTAGTGCAGCCAATCTGGACCATCAACAGCAGCAAAGCTACGTTGACACTAGAGTAGGGATGCACTGATAGCATTTTTTTCAGACCGAGTGTGAATACAAGTAATCACATTTGGGTACTTGCCAATACAGATACGAGTACGAGTAAAATACTGTAATTTTAAGTTGCCACAATAGTGAGATTGTTGATTTTGACACGGTGTGTTTATTATTGTTCATTATTCACTATGGAACAATAATAGAACATGAAACTGTCCCTGAGTTCCAATAAAATAAAATACAACATGAAACGGTCACTGAGTTCCAATACAATAGAACATAAAATTGAATTTAAAAAAAATGAATAATAATAAATGACCGACTGTTCACACTCTGGAAGTCCTCCTTCGCTCACCGTGCATTAAACCAACTGAATCAAATGGAACGACTCGTTTCACCTAGTGACTCGTCAAGACCCGACTCTCGTGCACTAGACGCTCCGCTGTAGCGACAGCGATGGCTCTGCAGTCTGCACAATTTTGGAATATTGTCTTGGCTGAACAGAGCTTGCATTCTGTTGTATTTTTATCTTCTTATTTACCTTGAAGTACCTCCAAACAGCCGACATTTTCTTTTTTTCACTCTTTGTTGAGCGTCACCTACACAACTACATTACATTGGTATCGGGTTTGAGTATCCCTAGTCGCCAAATATACTTTGGCGGCGTTAATATACCTGGGCGGCCGGCCCAGGTGAAGTCTATGTGTGGGAAACACTGCTCACAAGGCACATACTGAGTGTACTAACTAGCGAATGTACAGAGAAAGGGACGTTCGACCAGGGTTGGGGGGAAAAAAAAAAAAAAAAAAAAAAAAAAAGTCGCAGCACAACAATTATTTGCACTCCACAAATGCTCCCAAAATGTTTTATTTTTGTCACATGACAAATTTTGGGGCATCATTTTTAAAACTATCTGACGTTCTAAAAATGGATCTGCAGCCATGTCCCTTGATTGCCCATCTTCCCTGTAAACATGCCAAGCGTACATGCCAAACAGGCAGATGTAATTGCATTTTCTTCCCTCCTGGCACGGAGGAGGGTTCTACTCTCGTGGAAATCATCTAGGCCTCCATTAGCGTCCTCCTGCTTGAGGGACATGATGTTTCTTCTCAAACTTGAGAAAATCAAGTTTACCCTTAGAGGTCATTTAGAGTATAAATGACGTAAGTATTACATCCCATCCCAAGTTATTTATTTAATGACCCTTTGTCCCTTTTTTAGTCTGTTTACTCACTTACTTACTGCTAGTTTGTTGTCCCCATATTGGCTTTTTGGCACACAGTTATTAAGTCATATAAAGTTCGGGCATATGTATGTGTGCTAAATATTGATGTGTCCTACATGTATGCTACTTGAGAAGTAGCCTGTATATGTGCTTCGACTCATCTCTTGTCTATCATTCTGTATTTGTTATATTAATATTTGTCCATTTTACCAATGGCAATTTGATGACGTATGCCCTGTAAGCTACTTGTATTCATTTTGGTTTATTATTATTAGTTTTTTTAATTAATATAATTTTCACTGTAGACCCAAGGATTGTTTGGCATGGGTGAGGGGGGGGTGTTTATATGCTTGAGAGGGAGGGAGTACAGCATGGTTGGAAATAGACACTTATAAAAGTACGTCAATGACGGAGATGGATAGATAGATAAAATCTCATTGTCATCTACGTACTATTATAAGTGTCCATTTCCAACCATGCTGGACTGACATTTTTCAACTTTTAAGCCACAAAACCCCCAAAATGAATGAACTTAAAACATTTTTTTTAAGTGGTTTCCGATATTAAAAAAACACCAATACAATCTCCTTGGCCATTTTACTCACTACCCTGTATACAGATTGTCTCCATCTTCACTTCACAAATATTGCAGATTTTCTTATTTAATTTTTTACTAAACCACAAAACACCTAAACTGCTACTTTCAACTGGTCAGTGCCAAACCGTTCCGACAAACAAAGGGATTCGTAGAAGATCGCTTACGTCGACTGAGAGGTCGAGGAGTCCAGCCATCCGCTTCATGGTTATGCTGGTGTAGTACTTGGCCATTATTCTGATGTTCTGCAGGAGAGGACAAACAAAGAGGTTAAAAAGACAAATTTAAAAACATTAGATGAACGACAAGACAAAGACAAAGCCAGGTTCCGAGATATTTGACATTTATATTAAAGGTGCAGTGTGTAGAATTTAGCGGCCACTAGCAGTGAGGTTGTAGATTGCAACCAACTGAATTTCCCTCCGTGTCCGTGGTGGTGCTAAATGGCGGCGTCCGTGGAAACTCATGAAAACGCAAAAGTCCCTCTCTAGAGCCAGTGTTTGGTTTGTCCGTTCTGGGCTACTGTAGAAACATGGCGGTGTCCGTAGAAGGGGCTCCAGCCCCCATGGAGATATAAACGGTTCATTCAAGGTAACGAAAATGAAACGATTCTACTTTTAATGGGATTATTATATTCCATTCCATTTCTGCCAAGTCCATTCAGCAAAATGCCACAAATTCTACACACTGCCCCTTTAAGGGAATGGAGATAAATTGATGTGTATAGTTTGCTTATACAAACATTTAAAGCTTGTAATTATTCATTTATAGGTTTGTTATTGTTCATGGTTAGGTATAGTGCATCATATTGAAAAATGTTTCCCATCTTCTAGTTAATTCTAGGTTGGTGCATATCGCCTTTTGTTCTTGCTTATTGTTCTAGGCTTATTTCATTGTTTTTGTTAATTCTATTCCACTCCACAGCGGTAGAAGTCTTTGAAAATGAAATGTCAAATTTTTTCAATTTTAAATTGTTAGAAAATTGCATTTTCATTTAAATTGTGACTTAAATATTGCTTGCATAAATGGAGAACAAGGTTCCATTGTTTATATTGCATTTTAATTTCCAAATTTGAATATTGTCCACTGTACCACTTAAATGTCAAACAGCTTTTCCATTTTAATATTGTCATAGAACACCCACACGAGTATGTGAAAATGCAAATTGCATTTTCATTTCGTCTCAAACAACGCATACATTTGTGGAAAATTATAATGCTATTGTGGAATTACATTTTCATCCATATACACGTGTCCGAACCAACTTCAACCCGTCAGCAGCCTCTCAGTAGGTTATTTTGTTTTACGACCACTACACTTAACATTACTGTATATTGTCAACCTTTCAGGCAATCCTCAGGTTTATTTCATATTATATTCTTATTGTGTTATCATTATTAGATTAGAAGTTGCTTTGACACTGCAATTTCCCTCCGGGGATCAATAAAGCATCCATCCATCCATCCATCTATAGGATAACTCCAGTAATATTTAACGTAATATTATTTAATTATTACTTTTTTATTATTTTTATTTGGGAATCAAACCAAAGTGATTGGCATCAGAATCTTTTCAATTGATCCAGCATTGAGAGAACAGCTTCAGCCGGCAATGATATTCGTATGGGATCAGGTCGCTCGCAAAAGATTCTCTGATAACCAAACCCGATACTCATATTATGTGATTTGGTTGCGCTCAAAAAAAATATCCATCATCCATCCATCCAACAATAAAACAAGAGCAGCGACTAAATCACAGAATGAGCAATAACGAACAAACGCGTCTTCAAAAATCAGCCATCGTGCTATTACAGGAAGAAAAAATTCCAGTATTTTGGTATTGGTTAATGGATATCGGCAAGTACCCAAGAATGAATATTCTGTACTCACACCTCGCCCGGTCAATAAATTAATATAGAGCAGGAGTGCTGTGGACTTACGTGCTCCACCACCCTGTTCTTCAGGTCCTTCCACCGCTTCTCGCCTTCCTCGGAGTAGGCGAAGACGTCGGTGGCGGGGCTGTCGGCAGAGCCCTCCCTCAGCTCCTTGCCGTAGTCCTCCACCAGCGACGCCCAGCGCATCAGCTCCATGGTGGTGAACTGCTTGAGGAGCTCCCTGGGCAGAGGAGCACCCAAGAAAGACAAATCAATGCAAGTAAATAAAACACAAATCAAGAAATTAAAAGTAAATAAGGCAGACGGACGGAAGGCCAGCTCTATAAGGGGCAAGAGAGCTCCTTACTTATATTTGGGGATTTCTTCCAGTTTCTTGTCCGTGTTGATTCTGTGGACGAGGTCCGACTGCTCGTTGTCATACGGGGAGAGGATCACGTAGAGGATCACGCTCTTCAGCGCCTGGAACGCAAGCGCGACCTTTATTCAGATGGTGCCTTCATGACAAATCAAACAAACTGGACCCCATCCCAGAGCTGGGATGGATAATTCTCTGTTTTGGATGATGGCCAGTATGGAAGTTTTCAAAAGTATGTCATCTAAACGTCAATACGGGCGACTATATAGAAATCAATCACATTGGTAAAATGACGTTGCAGCAGCACAAGCGGAGCAACCCCACCTAGGGTTGGGTGATATGTCAAAATGTTCCTACTGGCCACCGTCAGCACAACAATCTGACCGGCAGCGGTTACACAGGGTGCTTTTTTGTTTCGTTCAATAAGGAATCCGAGGATAATAAAGTACATCCAATATGAAAACACTGTTTTTATTTGGAGGAACGGGACATGGAAAGTGGAGTGGATTGCGGACTTTCAGCGAATGCAACACGGAAGGGCTCGTTGCGAAGAAGAACACAAAATCCCCTATATGGGATCATTTTGGTTTTAAACCGGAACTACTGGCAAGCCGAAGGATGTACATGAGGTAATTTGCAGTCTTTACAATGAGTACTGCTGGCAAAAGATTCTAATGCTACCAATTTGTACACTGCACACTATTTACATTATAGCCTATAGGCTACTCTTCTTCAATTTATTTTTATGTGTGTGAATCGTGCCGACACTAACGTCATGGCCCGAAACAACAATATGAGCCCAAAGCCCGTCTGCCCAGCAGTGCTGGCAGGAAACCGCCCCTCGTGCGTCCGCTATCAGATACCAGAGCATGTCTCTCCACTTGTGAGAAGAACGGTTCTTCGCCGAGACAGATTCTGGCCCTGATAAGTTTAAACAAAACATTAAGGAAGCCCCCGCTTCGAATGTTAACACACCGGTCACCTCTTCAAATCTCATATCACAACAATCTCGTAATAGCGAGTTCAAAGGATTTGGCACACTCCCACACGATGGCGCTGCTCGATCATCTCCACAGTCTGGGGTTTCTAGTGATTTGGGAGAAAAGCGCTCTGATCCCAGCTCAGCACACTGTATCTGGGTTTTGATTTGAACTCCCGGTCCATGTATGCGTGTCTGACATGGACAAGGAGACTGGTTGTGGTCACTGCAGCCCGCACACTGTCCCAGCACAAGGTCGCCAGGGCACGTCGAGTTATGGTTTTGCTGGGCTTGTTGGCAGCCGCCTCAGCTGCAGTCCCACTGGGTTAGCACCATGAGTGAGAGGACACCACGTCCACATACATTCAGACAACACCGCGACGATTTCTTATATCAATCGTCAGGGTGGTGTCCGCTCCCGAGCCATGCATCAGGTGGCTTCGCAGATTTTTCTATGGGCACACACACACCTACGTTCCCTGTCAGCAACACACATTCAGGGCAAACCAAACCTGGGAGCAGACTTACTATCAAGGGGATGGCCACAAGCGTCGGACTGGTGCATTCATTCCGCTGGTCCTCTGGTTCCCTCCCACTGTTACAGCAAGTGCTGGACAAGGTGAGGGAGGACAGGGTGGAGCGGATTCTAGTGGCTCCTTGTTGGCCGACACAGACTTGGTTCGGGGACCTGAGGTCCCTCGTCACAGGTACGCCATGGGTGCTCCCTCTTAGGTCAGACCCCTTGACGCAGGCAACGCGGGAGATCTTGCATCCCATTCCTCACAAATGGAAAAAACCGCCAGGCCCCTGAGCGGGACTGACCATCGGACGAAGGGTTGCCCATGGAAGTTGTTGAGATAATACAAATTACTCCTTTAACTACTCCTTTTACACATCCAAATGGCTAGCCTTTGAGCGCTGGTGTGTGGCACTTGGTGATGACCCATTACGCTGAATAGTGGGGTCATATTCAGTTTCCGCCATGGTCTGCATAAGAAAGGTTTGGCGCCTTCCACTCTGAAGGTGTATCTGGCTGCTATATCAGCCTGTCATTATAGAGTGGATGACAAGCCACCGGGTAGTCACATGTTGGCCTCCAGGTTTATGCAGGGGACCCGCCGGTTACGCCCTCAAGCACGATCATTGACCCCGAAATGGGATCTGTTCGAACCACGTTCAAGCCCCTCCGAGAGGTGGGTTTAAAATTTTTGTCGTTGAAGTCAGCACTATTTCTGGCATTTGTTTCGGCAAAACAAGTGGGAAATCTGGCCGCACTGTCGGTACACCAGTCCAGCTTAGTTTTCTCCTCGGACAATCGGAGGTTTACTTTGAAATCCAATCATGTTTTTCAGCCCAAGAACATAAAAGCGGGATTCAAATCGACCATGATTGATCTCTCCTCCTGCCTTTCTGTCAGAGGAGGACGAGAGGTTAAATACTTTGTGCCCTGTTGGGGTGCTCTCGGTCTATGTGGAGCATGTGTCTGTTGTGGGACAGTTGGGAAACCCTTGTCCAAAGATCGTCTTTCTCACGTGATAGTGGAAGCAATTTCACTGGCCTACTCCTCGGCAGGACAAGAACCCCCAGAGGTACATAAAGCGCATTCAATGAGGGGTGTTATGAGGGGTTTCGGTAGAGGATGTGTGTGGTGCTGCTTGGAGGGCTACCCCACACACGTTCAACAGATTCTAGAGTCTCGACATGATGACATCACTGGCACATTGTTTTGACAGCTGCTAGTTATGCGTACATTGTCGTGGG
>OMKR01039185.1:1377-23625 GCA_900302355.1 Cyttopsis rosea | reverse complement strand
ATGCACACCAGTAGCCTGCTGGAGGTCATTTTGTAGGGCTCTGGCAGTGCTCCTCCTGTTCCTCTGCACAAAGGAGCAGATACCGGTCCCGCTGCTGGATTGATGCCCTTCTACGGCTCTGTCCATCTCTCCCCGTGTAACGGCCGGTCTCCCGGTATCTCGTCCATGCTCTTGAGACTGTGCCGGGAGACACAGCAAACCTTCTTGCGACCGCACGTATGGATGTGCCGTCCTGGAGGAGCTGGACTACCTGTGCAACCTGATTGGGCTGCAGGTACCGCCTAATGCTAATAGTAGTAACAAGGACACCAGCAGAACACAAAACTAGAGAAGAATCAGTCAGGAAGGATAAGGAAAGAGCAATTGTCTGTGACCACCACATGCAAAACCATTCCTATTTTGGGGGTTGTCTTGCTTTTGCCTCTCCATTGCACCTGTTGTCAATTTCATTTGCACCAAAGCAGGTGAAATTGATTCACAATCACTTGTGCTTCCGAAATGGACAGATTGATATCCCTGTTTAGTTTAAATTTAACTGACTTGGTGTTATACTGTGACGATTAAGTGTTCCCTTAAATTTGGAGCAGTGTATTTCCTCTGCTCTGTATTGAATATACAGTTCATGTATAGTACTTACCTTTAAACTTACCTCCAATAATTTATTGAATGTATTAAATGTATAGTTTGAATTTCTTTAAATTTGTGTCTTAAAAAGGTCTTAAAAAGGAGACTAGTACAAAACAAGCGCTCCTGATTTCTCTCTGAGTTCCATCAACCAATGAGATCACTTCTTTACACCACGTGACAAATGCAACAGGAAGAGCAAACAGGACAGAAACCAAAAATATGTGTGAGAACCAACATTACGTTTGGTTTAGTTTAGTTCAGTAAAGAACATGCCAGTCAATCACATAGGAGGGTGACTATATTTATCGATTAGACAAATATTTCTCAAGTAAGAGAAAAGACCAGTGAGGATGTAGCTTCTACAGTTGTTCTTAATCTCGATGGTGCACTCGCGATGAGTTGGACTCACACTTGCAAGAAAAACACCCACTCCAGCCAAAAACATGGTGTAAAAAGACAAAAAGAAGAAAGTTGAAAATTAGAAAAACTAATTTTTTATAATTTTATTTGACTTCTTTTCACAAATTATGTAATGCAAATAAAGTATAATTCATGCATAAGCCTAATTCACTAAAATTCAGCCGTACCCACTAGACATTTTCTGAGGATGTCAACCCTTCTGAGAGGGATCTTTTGTATGCTGCAATCTACTGGAAGTTAAAATAATGAAGTATATAATCTTTCTTCAATTAATTCAAATTTCACAAAAAATTCTCACATTCTCAGACTGTAATTGATAGCTCCTTGACAAGGTTAATATCTGTAGAGAACATACAGTATACAGGGGCGGTTTGTATAAATGGGCTAACAGGGCTAAGCCCTCCCTGCATTTTTGAGAAAAAAATGATAAAATAAGTTTCAAATCAAATATCCTTGTAGAGCACATACTGTATGTCCTCATATTCCATGTCACTAACTACCTTGAAACAGATAATTTTTTTGGTGAAAAAGCACAAAAAAAAGAGCAAACGCAGCATCTGAGAAATGTCAGGCTGGGGCTGGAAGGTCTAATTCAGGGGTATTCAATTAGATTAGGAAGGGGGCCACAATTTAAAAATGACTTGTAGTTGAGGGCCACAAGACTGACAATTAAAATTAATAAATGTGCCATTGTTAGGCTACTTTATTATAATGAATCCATATGGATTTGTGCAACATCAAAACACTGTGTGGCAACACACCAGAAAACAATGCTAGGCCTAGGATAGCAAATTCAATCAGTAAGAGGCAGAGGAGGCCTTGAAGTCCGTCTGAGGTAACCAAAAGGTGAAAAAACATAAAATAATATATATATATAATAACATAATATAAAATAAAATGACGTAACGTCGATCAGTCCAATGAATGGTCGCTCTTTAAGAATTCAAGTTCATTGGTGGGTTGTTATGTGATAGTGGCAAATTGGCCCAGGTGTCGGGGTGGGGTTCCCGGAGGAGAATGCAGGAGAGTGAGAAGGAGCGAGTGTGTGTGCGAGCCACCTTCCATTGTAACAGCGTGAATCACCAACACTGAAAAGCAACAACACAAGCAGCGCTCCACATGTCCGCGCAAAACTGGAAATTAAAACGCTACAGACAGCTGTTCAACTCAGTGGGACACGTGGGAGTCCCGTCAGTCCGGAGAGGCGGATGGTGGATGGATTTTCATTCATAAAAACTCATGTAGTGCAGGCCCGGTGCCAGAGCATATCACTTGACGGAGCATTTGATTTTCGTGAGGGGGGCACACAAAATCACCACGACCGGTGCATCCACACAGGCAATTTTTACTAAGAGTCCGGACCAACTCTGCAGTGGAGAACTGGTACTATATTTCGGTACATCAGCGAAAATAACGCACGGTCTCTCGGTGACGTTCTAAACAATTTTTCTGCTAAATATGGAAACTTTACTCTTGGCGTCCTGCAACTCTCTGTGTTAAGTTGAATCTTGCAGCAGGAGTGATTTTGTTCTTTGCTATAAATATTTTATGAAAAATATAATTGCTTATAACATTTTAACATTTGAGGGTGGTCAGCCACCAGCGGGCAAGGAGTTCAGAGTGGCACAGAGTGGCATATCCCTCCGTTTCAACATGAAGCCTTGTAACCGGGGTGGTGAGGGGGGATCATTTCAATGCGTAATCCAGAAAAATAAATGAAAAACTTCTTCCTAGCTTTCATTGTTATGATTTCGTGTTCCAACCAAATAAGAACTGTGGAAACACAAGTGTCAACATCCGTTTTCAACCCACAATGCACTGTGTTTTAGTTTGCCTCCTATATTAGGTCCTATATTAAGTCCGATTGCATTCTCAGTTCACATGTAGCGATAGAGTTTCGTACTGGACACCTCCCCCGGGGTAGTTTAAGCCTTGCGGCAGTCAATAAACCCGTGTTCGGTTTGACACCGCCAAGCGTCGCAATATATTATTATAATTAATTATTATTATTATTTTTTTTACATTGGAATATGGAATGCATTCCAGGAGCCACGAGAAAGCATCTCAGGGGCCGGATTTGGCCCGCGGGTCGCCAATTGAATATCTCTGGTCTAATTCCTCACCAGCACCAAGCTTTGCATATAATTCTGCATATCAGCCTGAGCTCACTGTGTTGCATAAATTATATAAATAATAAAATAATAAAAAATAAGTGTTGCGGGCTGTACTGTGTGCATTTGGAGATGGAATCCTGCAAAGTGGGTTTTATAGTGTCGTTGCTGTAACAAGTAGAGGCTCTGAAATGTGATTCTGCAGTGTGAGTTATTGACAGATATAAGACTTTTATTTAGCCCTCCCATCCAATATCACCACCAGCTGCCACTGTCAGTATATATATATACTATATAGATATATTATAAGCCACTGCTCCAGATGGAATTTTATAACATTGCATTTTTTTGTGAATGACTTTAATTGTTTAGTTTTTCCTTTGCATTATTTGTATCTGTATAAAGTACTTTGTAATCTTTGTCTGCTATTCAAATATCAAGCTGGGACTTACTACTACAAAATCATATTAAATTGCAAACTTACCTCAAATCCTTACCGGCAGGAAGTGCTGTTGGGGAGTTGTGACTCAGAGATGTGATGTGAAAGATGTGATTTTCCTGATGCAGGACTTTTTGTTGTACAGAGTGTGACGCCCCTTTAACAAAGAACGTCTTCCAAACATACCAGCTTTACTGTCACTGTCACTGTGTTGCTCAGTAGGAATGTGACTAAACGGCTTTTTTTCTTTTGCATTGTATACTGAATTTATTGTCATTTTGTACAAATATAGTGATATAGTACAGTACAAACAAACTTCCACACACATATAATAATAATAATATAATAATAACGTAAAATAGCATAAAATAAATTAAGGAAGTAAGGGGAGATTAATAAAATAAAGTCTAATAAAGAAGGCCATAACACATGTTTACACAGTATATAATATAAACAGGATCAGAATAAAATGTGACGTAATTTTAAATTTCTAGTGCCCCATCTTGACCTCTATTATGTTGTCATATATTCTGTCAGGAGCATATTCAATATAGATTTTCCATATGGTAATTACGCATTCAAAAATCTATGCACCATTACAAAAGGCATATTACGTCATTGGCTTTATCATTGTGTAACAACCTTCATCTCTAATTAGTAATAATTAGTAATAATTGAGATCAGTCAGTACAGATTATGACATAAATATATATCCCTCCATAAAAGTTGGATGGAAAAAAAGAGAAGATAAAAGGGATAATGGATGTCTCCTAACTCTGCCCCTTAATTCATTAATATATTCCTTTTCTTTATTTTCTTTCTAGGTCGAACGGACCATCTTAACTATTGTCCGAGAATTTGATATAACTGAAGTGGTCTATGAAAGGTTGCCAAATTTTGTATAATTTCTCTCTGTTTTTTCAGAGAGAATTACATTTTCTCCAGTTCCAAGTGTTTCATTGCATCCTTCATTAGATTTAAATGTGTTGGTGCAGTTCTCTGTTTCCAATTGAGTAGGATCAAGCCCAAGCATTCACAGGATCTATTTCTGAAAATGTAATATTGAGCTTTTGTTTCGACCAATGTAAACGATGTATTATCTCGAATTGCAGGAGGCCATGTCTTGCACACACTGAAGAGCTATATGTGCTAGGGCTGTCTGCCACTGCTCCTCTGCACCTCTTTATCTAGGTCTCCCTGCCAAGCTGACTTCAAATAAACAGTTTTAATGGCAGACCCAATCATTATAAAATGCTGAAAGGATTAACGTGTTACGCTCTTTTAAAATACATAAAAAATGCTAAATGTAGATTATTTTGACATATTAATGATATCTTTTTATTTCAATAATCATTGTCTTGCTACTTCTTTTTGTTTTTATTTCATCTAGGAATGTCGAATGTGTTTGCCCATTTCTTCCTGGGTGATCAACTTGTTCTGTAATGAAATACACAAACAACCATATGGCTGTAGCATTTCGACTGGCTTTACAACGTGATCAAATGTTGACCGTTTAAATACTTGATCGTGATTGAAATTTTATATTGCATATGGTATCCAATGATAATGTTACATTTACATTGATAATGCTGTACATAACTAGAATTTGTCAGAAACATTTATTATTTAGGCAATTTTAATTTCCTGCAGTATGCACAGGGTCCATGGTGAAAATCTGAAAAATTATAAAGCTTTTGCGATATAATGCCATAGGCAATATTGGAGACAATCTTCAAGGAACTGACATAGTTGTTCTTCAAATTGTATTATCATTGACTAATTAGGGTAACAATCCCAATTGGAATTGAGACACGTAAAAAGTTGTTAATTCATCACAAAAAGGCAAATAATTCTGTCTCATAAATTAGCACCATACATAAGTTATACAATTAGAGTTACATGATCTGATGATACTGATGATTCTACACACTGCTAGGCTGAACCAAGCACCTGGAGGACGATATTGTACCCTGAACGACTGAAAAACCAACAGGGTGAAGGCCAGCCAGAGCTTGCCAGCCTGTTTTCCTAATATTATAGACAGAGATCAGACAGAGGGATCTCCTCATCAAAACATCAATTTGCAAAACACTGTGCTCGGTGCAATGTGTATTGCAACAGAGCACATGCCATGGTAATCACCAGGCAGTCCAACATGAATGTGCGTGCCAATCGAAAGGCTGGACTTATCCATGTGGTTCACACAGCCGTGTTGAAGACTGAACAACAAAAGAGAATCCGGAAAAATACATTAGATAGAATTTTATAAAAGACACAGCATCCCCCAGGACACTGCTGTCGATGCCAAGCCCTGTGAATAATGCCATTAATGTGGCCACACCTTTGGTATACTGCACTCTAAAGGGCCTTGTGCATGATCACTGGCAAAATCATTTTGCGTTGCATTGTTTTCCTATGGGAGGAGTGATAGTATCGAACTAGGCGGCAGTTTGCCGGCATGCACCTAAAAGTAAGTTAATTTCTAAGCGTATATTAGTGAATAAGATGAAGTAATTTAGCCACTGGCCACCAGCCCCTGGCTTATTACTTTGGACCCAATGTGTTATCACAGAATTTACAATTTGTCAGGGCTCATCTAAACCTCAGTAATCACTGTGAATTATGAATCTGAAAAATATTCACGTTTGGAGTGAAATGGCTGAAGCATTTAGAAATCAATATGGCCATCTTGCTGGCACATAAAGCTCATAAAAAGAGCTCAAAGTCAGCAGGAGCCAGACAGTTTGGCGCAGAGCATATTTACACAGAAGAATCTCAACTAATTGCTAGAGTGGGGTATCACCATTAGCCACATTGTTTGTGGATAGTCTCAAAGGCATTTCCAAGCAGATCAAGTATGCTTTTTGCAATGATTTATGACTTTTGATTGAAGCGACAATGACGAGTCAAAGTACAAAATAGTAAGGTGTCAAATTATTCTGTATTATAATATCAAAATCTTTATTGTAATATCTGCTTAAACCTTTCATTTGATAATACACGTTATTTGTAATATGCTTTAACCATATGTAGCACCCGCCCACTTATTCCTCACAGTGCCTGTGCAACTGGTCGTCTCCAGAAGTCATAAGTGCAAAATAAAAACAAAATGAAAAACGAAAAGAAGAAAAAAAAAAGAAAGAAATTCAAGCAATTTTCTGAAAAAACATCCTTAGAAAATTGTTGATGAAACCAATTGTTGTAAATGTTTCACATAAAACTGCTCTTACTTGAACATTGTCATGAGCTGCAGAATTACACTACATGCTGGCTTAGTCACGAGCTACTTTAGCCATGTAGTGAGCAGCATCCCACTGGAATTGGAAAAGCCAAACATTTCACTTTGAAAGGATTATTAATAAAATCTTGCTCCAAATGCTGTGTTTTCCCCCCAACATGAGAAAAATACTCTTGAGAGTTGGGGTAGAATTTGGTGTAGCTGCCCTCTACAGAATAGGTCTTGTAACTAAAGCAGACTGTGCTTGGGTCCCATGCAGACTAATTGCTTACTGCTAATGGAGAAGTGTGCACAGTATACTGGTGACCCAACTCTAGTGACTCAGGGATGGATAATGTGTCTTCTGATATGAATAATCTTTTGAATATATGAAAAATTGCTGTTTTATATATGGTGGGGCTACTTAAGGGATAGACCATCTCCAAAAAAGAGGTAGAGTGTTTTTAATATATTGCAGCAATTTATTACTGTAATAACATTGTAGACATTGTAATAATTTAGTAATAACATAATAACAATTATACCTACTCATTCATTGTTATCCATGCCTGTATTATTGCATTTATATTTATTCATCCTGTAGTATTGCTTTTTAACTTAACTTATCCTGGGAATAGAATAATTTGGATTCTGATTAAATACAAGCATGCAACATCCAATCTTTGGATTTATAAATTTATAAAAAAAATATTGCTTCCCATTGCTTGCAAACTCATGCATGAAAAAAAGAAAATGTGAACCAGGAAACAACCGCAGAGGACGCAGAGCACGGTAATTATATGGTCCCAGCCAGGCATGATGTTACACATGCATGGGTGATCAATCATTCAAATCTGCCTGGATAGGCATGTTTTTCAAACACATTTCTGCTTCCTCACACATAGCATTGTGTATTTACCACAAATGGCCCGGCCCATTGCTTATTATGTTGCGTGTACAGCTATGTTTGTCTCAAACCGACTATGGTGGCAACATGAACATTGATTGCAAAGGGAGATCTCCCGGGAATTCAGCTGAGATGAAACAAGAGAGCCCGTGTTAAAGCATTCCATCCCACAGCATATGCAGAAACGCCATGGACACATAAATGGTTATGGGATATATAAATACAATATATACATTTGATTTGAGCACTGAATGGCGTGTGCGTCAAAGTGACTGTGGCGTCGGCCAGGGGTATAAACCCACCAGCGCAATTTGTTGAGCAAGGGCCCTAAATTAATCCATTGTGAGAGAATTTTTTGAGAATTACTTGAGAATTAAGTGAATTCATGAGCAGTAATTTGAGAGCAATAGTTCAAGAGAAATCATTCGTAGAGGAATAAGAGAGAATCCATTAAAAAGCTCCCAAAGCTCCTTGCAAGTCAAGAAAGACATAGGAAGTAATAAAAAAAATAAAAAATAAAAACTAGAAAATAAAATAAAATAAAATAAAATAAAATAAAATAAAATGTCCACAGCGTTAAAATGGAGTCGCACTATGCTAACAAGTAGTAGTATACAAATAAAGGTTATTATTAGGATTATTAGGATTATAATTCCTAGTATACATACATACAGTAGATACATAAACATTCAACCATAGATTGTGTTATAGTTGTGTCCTCCTGCAGAGGAGGGGCGAGGGGATGGGGATGACCCATAATTCATCAGCCCAAACCCCGGGCATCTGGTGCTGAGAGCAGCTCAGAGAGGTTGTGACTGGGGACGTCTGCCTCTCTACGCTCCCCCAGCTCCCGACTCATTAGGTCTTTGCCAACGTGGTGCATGTGCATTATTCATGACATGGGGCGGCATGTGTGTGTGTGTGAGGGGTTGGGCGGTGGGGTCCGGGCCACAGGTGGTGCAGGGGTCTCCTGGGGAGGCAGCTGCCGGACAGACGAGGGAGGGCCGGGTTGAGTCTGTGGAAGGTTGAGTATGTTCAACCCACTAACATGGCCACGGTGAGGGGGTTGACTACATTCACAGTGGGAGTGGCGTGTGTGTGAGGGTGAAGCTATTTTGGGATGATCATTTGGCATGATTCATTCTGCAACACATCTCATTAATGTAGATAGCAATATCCAATTTAAGGTAAGACCTAGGGAGACTGCAACATGACCACTAGGCTACCTAATTGTTCCATAGTTTGTATTGGGCTTGACAGCCTCTTAATGATATGATATTCACTCCTTGGATACATATTTTTGCAAATAATTGCGATTTCCAATTCTAAAGCTACAGAGTCTAGAGAAACTGAACTCACCACACCATATTGGAAAACCATGTGCTGAATTGGATTTTGACTTTGAATGGAGATTTTCATTTTCAGTCATTTTCCTCATTTCAGCCTGGGTGTACGACACATTGAATCGCGTCCTACCAGCATTAAACAGGAGCTGAAGCTTGAGATATCTCGCTCATTGAGGAGTCAATAAGCTACTCAAATGCATCAAATGACTTTACATTACATAACATCATTTTGCACAGTAGACACAAAACTCAAAATGCCCCGTCAAGTGATATGCTCCGGCGCCGGGCCTGTGGCTCACCACTAACTGTGAAGAAGAAGACTATCCTATTAATCACTAAACAAAACTTCACAAGCATGGACAACTGTGCTTATCATTACGGCCGAACCAAGAGTGATGAAAGACTTCAAATGATTCTCAAATCTTTTAAATTGCACGGTGGTCAGGAGTCACTCTGGCAAAAGAATGGGCGAGCGAGTGAATCTTCAACTCAAAAGCTGAAAATAATTACTGAGGACAAAATTAAATTTGGCGCAATTCATATTGAATGTGACTGATTTACAGTTTGCATTCCACCAAATTAAATATTTTTCACAAAATTAAAGGTACAATATGTAACTTTTCCCGCATAAAAATTTCTAATAACCACTAGACCTATGTTATATATTTTGTTGAGTTGTGTACTTACATTGTACTTGCAAATGTTTCCAACAATTTTCAAACCAGAGAAATCCATAATTTTAATGTTGGTAACGGACTGTTTCATTAGGTCGCGTGTCCCCTTTAACCCCTCTACTGCTATAACTGCCGGGGCAACACGGGGAACACCGGGTGTTACGTCCAGGGGTGTCACCGAGTGGGTGCCAGGGGGGGCCACAGCCACCCTGATACAATCGCTGGTCCCCCCACTGGCCCTGACCCTCATTCATTGTTCACAGGAAGTCCTCCCTCGCTCACTGTGCATTAACTGAATCAAATAAACGAAAAGTCAGAAAATCTAGTTGCTCGTCAACAACCCAGCTTTTTTGTCAAAAACGAGGCAAATCACGACTAATTGTTCTCACTTTCATTGTGAAAGTAGTTGGCATTCTGCCTGGAATTGAATTAGTGCAGCCTTGCAATTTTGATTTTGCAACACAAGAGCTAATTTTTATCATAACATTTTTTAAAGTGAAATTTTCAGTTCAGTCAGGATCTCATTCAATTTCTGATTCATTAATTTTATGGAGATTTAATGAAAGTTCAAACAGGAAGTCTACCTATCTATGGCTGACATCATTCATCAGCCCGGCTTGCAGGCAATCAATCAGAATCATCCACTTCCCCGGGGGAGCCAATCACCGGCCTCCCCGCGAGCACACTCTCTCTCTCTGTCATTCCAGATGCCGTGTCAAGCACTCCCACCTCCGCCCCTTCTCCACGCAGCAGCAGCCTCTCGGGTCCCCCAGGATGTCAGCAACAGTGTAGTCTCCATCACCACCAGTGTCAGGACTCCATGGGGGGAAGATCTCTCCAGCGGTCCTCCGAGATCCCTCCTCCATCCATATATATTTATATTACATTCCATACGAGCTCTGTAGCATCATGGAGTCCTGATGGCAAATCCCTGTCACATAAATGTCTGTTTCCCTCACCTAGTCTCTCTTGATTGAAATGAAATAAATGCAATGAAATTATGACCAGAGTGTGATGAATTCTAAAATCTTCAAAAATACTAAAACGTAATCACAGCGACATCATCATTTTTTACACGTCCTCTGTGCAAAGGCTGCCCGCTCTTTTATTCCAACTTTATCTAACACCTAAAACATGTAATATCAATCAAAAATTTATGATTGTATAAAATGTATTTTTATTAATCCAATGACAATAAATTTTGTCATACTACTTAAAAATTTTATTGTCGTTTGTGAGAAAAGGGCTATTGTGACCTGTGAACTTTGATGGCAGTACTAAGATGTGTTATTATATTGAGAAAAGACTTCACAATAAAGCAGGTTTGAGAACATTGGGAATTAGAAAAACATATTTAAATTGCAAGAGTAGGGAGGTCAACTAGTAGGGCAAGATGTTCATGTTTGGGTGTGTGTGTGTGTGTGTGTGTGTGTGTGTGTGCATTCCAGTACATGTTAATTAACACGATGGAGATCTGAAAGAGCCAACGTAATTGCTACTGAAATTAAAGTAATTGCCTGAGAGGTAATTACATGCTCTAAAACTGTAAATTTGATACACAGCCGAGCCCTTGTGCCTCATCTTATATGTGTCATGCATATAGAGCGGCACAGAGCGCAGATGTGTTTACCCGTACACATTAGGCCAGAGCTGAGCGAGTGCGACCACTACATCAGATAAAACGCTTGTCGTTAAGGTATGATCACCGCCTGTGCACACGCGCTGCAAAGTGACAGGCTGCAAAGTGACAGGCTGCAAAGTGACAGGCTGCAAAGCATTTCAAACATAGCTCGGCTCCATTCGGCTGCAGGGGGCGGAGAGATGACCTCACGGTTTCAAGACGAGGAAAATTGAGCAGAATTGAACTTTATGCAAATGAGCTGCACAGAGCGCCAGCCGACAGCCAATAGGATGGAAGATACGCCAATGACGCTGATCCTTGGAAATGCCCAGATCACTGCGTAGTTGTTCATGATTAAACAAGCAACCATGTCTAGAAGTCCTAAAATAAGCCACAATTTACAATTACACACATCCAGAGCTGGGGTTAACAGTGAGCCATTGTTGCACTGGATTTCATTTCTAACGTTTGAGAGATGCAACATCTTACATCTTCTGGCCGCCACATGGCTTCCAAACAAGTATTGTTTGCAGTGTTCTCGCAGTGTTGTGATAGTTCCATAATTTTGAATTTCTAACTCAAATTATCTGACTCGTTCACATACATTGAAAAAAGTTTTTGTCTATGAGATTACAATTGCAAAAGATTTTTTCAGACTATACAGTAAGTAAAGATGCACCGATCGATCGGCCGGTGACCGGAATCGGCTGTTTTTCAGCTTGATCAGCCCTGACCCGCGGACCGGCCGATCAGTGGCAGAAGATATATCCGATTCTGTGGCAAGAACTCACACAATGTCATTTATTGACAGAATTTAGAAAAGTGAGAAAAATATATAACAAAACGGGAAAAAACAAGCTGAGGAGATTGATTGGCTGTTCTTTCAGTCAATTTATGTTTCTCAAACAAGGACAATTCTTTATTTTAAGGGACGGATGGCAAGACTAGTTACGTAATTTATTCAAGAGGTAATTTATTTTGCTAAGTAAACAGCTCCACCATTTTTATTTTTAAATAGTACACACGGCACCATCTATCTATATAATGTATATTATATATGGAAAGGGGGAAAGGTTTGAGATGTTTGGCCCACAACAGCCAGTCGTCCATTTTGAGCCGACAGGCCCGCAGAAGCCAGGTGCAGAGAGACCTGGTGACGAGACGAGAGCTGCTTGGCTTCACGCTGCAGTCTCGTCGCCAGTGTTGTGACCGTTCCATAACTAGTGGGGAAAAGTTCGGCTCTTTTTGGAGATTCTGTTCTTTACGAGTGACTCAGTAAAAAGATTTGTTAAATTTTCGAGGTGCCACCCGCCTGAGGCCCCTAGTTGTGTGAGCTAATGGGGTTTCAGCATTACTAAACTTTCACTTATTTCACCTTAAAAATAGAGAAATAGGCAATGCAGTTGCTGAATCTTCACTCATATTAGATCCGCACCGGGACAGTGCGGCATTCAATTCGTAAATGTCGGAAAATGAAATAAAATGAAATGAAATAAATAAATACATCTGCAATAAAAGCACACTGTTTATATCAGTTTTGTTTGGAAAAACACACAGCGGATCCTCTTTTTATTTTTTTAGAAAGAAACACAGCAGAATTTTTCTAAAATACTTACAGTACATCCTCCCTCGTCTGCAGTTTTGTCACGTTGGTATTAATTCCTCTTTCTTTTAAAAGATTTGTGCTGCTCTGTGCAGCCAACAACAGAGCACTTAGCTCTTAGCCACAAGTTCGGTGGCTCACGCCGTCGGTGGAGTTACTCAGATGGCGGGCGGTTCTAATTCGGTGGTTCTAATTCTAGTCCCAACCTGACGTAGGCTTGGGAGACAAATTAGAATGGCGTGTTTTCGACATGTTTTCTGACAAAGGCGGCTCATAAAAAAACGTCCGGGTCGTCTTATTTCACAGTTTGTGTGTTGTAGGTAGGTAGGCCCATCAGAGACCCAGATGGATGTGCACAAGCACTGAAATTTTTTTTCATAATAGGTCCCCTTTAATTCTGTCAAAATTATTTACTTAGGTAGAATGCCAAGTGTAAATGAGTCACATTCAATATGATTTATGCCAAATGCCTTCACCCTTTTTTCACACGATTTTATCCTCTAATTTAAATGACTTTCTGTTCGTTTTGTTCGGCTCTTTTCGTTCGAGAGTCGAGTCTCAGTTCAGACCGTCGTCTCTGGTTGCAGTTGCCGAGTCGCAAACAAACGACTCTTTTGGCGGAGTGACTCCCTCAGTCATTTAAAAGATTTGTTGTCATTCACGACGAACAAATCATTTGTGAGTCTTGCATCACTCGTCGGCTCGGGTCCCGTGGAAGCACAGGGGAGCTTAACAGGGGCCACACCGCCGGGGCCTCGGCATAGAAAAGGCTTATAAAAGCAAACAAATATCTTTTCCCTTTTTCAGCTTGACATCTCATTCCTCTGCTGAATCATAGCCCTGATTTGTGCGGGCTGACTGCACTCTGCTCAGTGGCTTTTTATTAGCCACTAATAGGTATGTCATCCCAAAGTGACAAATCTGACGGCTATTTTACCCAGGGTGCGCGGTGCTAGTGCTTTAATGGGGCTATCGGTCTGTTTCCTCCACAATGGAAGGAAGAAGGAGGCAGACGAGGAACATCTCATTTTTTCTTTTTTCTTATTTTTTTTTCCCATCTCCCCGACGACTTAACGTGAGCTGCAGAGCAAAACCTTTGTTCCACCAGGAGGCAACTGGGAGTTTGAGGCTTCTAATGCAAATCCCAACAAAAGATCCCAATCCTCCCGTGTTTCCCCTCAAGTCGCCCGTCACGGTGCACGTTTGCGGCTGCGGTCCAGAAATGCTGTGATATTTTGTAGAAAAACAAAGGAGGCTAAATCGGAAATAAGTTAAATAAAAATAAGAAAAAACATAACAGATTGCAGGAGTGAGAAGGAAATAAGGACAAAAAAATATATAAAGTTCCCCAGCCTGCATTGCAGTCCAAAGTTAAGAGATAAAAATAAATAAATAAATGGTTTACAAGTCGTGCTCTTCACAACTGTTAATAAAAAGCAACCATGTCTAGAAGATAAGCCACAATTTACAATACACATCCAGAGCTGGGGTTAACAGTGAGCCATTGTTGCACTGGATTTCATTTCTAACGTTTGAGAGATGCAACATCTTACATCTTCCGGCCGCCACACGGCTTCCAAATGAAGTATTGTTTGCAGTGTTCTCGCAGTGTTGTGATAGTTCCATAATTTAGAATTTCTAACTCAAATTATCTGACTCGTTCACAGACATTGAAAACATTTTTTTCCCCCAATTTGTCTATGAGATTGCAATTGCAAAAGATTTTTTCAGACTAATACAATAAGAAAAGATGCACCGATCGATCGGCCGGTGACCGGAATCGGCCGTTTTTCAGCTTGATCGGCCCTGACCCGCGGACCGGCCGTTCAGCGGCAGAAGATATATCCGATTTTTTGGCAAGAACTCACACAATGTCATTTATTGACAGAATTTAGAAAAGTGAGAAAAATATAACGGAAACAGAAAAAAATAAGCTGAGGAGATTGACCGAGAAAGGGAGGTTGAAGTCCGTCCCCTGCGATGACGCAACGGCATTTGGACCGATTGGACAAGGGGAGCTCTCGGAGCGAGAAACGCAGGCGCCGCGCGACGGTTGACGTCACAGACACACACACACACACACACACACACACATACACACAACACACACGCTGACATGTCGTCGGCGTGGAAGTTCTTCACCGTGAGTGAAGAACACACAAAACTTGCAATATGAAATACCTGTAAGGCCAAAATAAGCCGCGGCGGAACAATCACAAATACGTTCGGAACAACAAACTTAATTAGACACTTAAAACACCATCACCCCGCTGAACGTGTCCAATTTGAAGAAGCTAGCAAAGGCAAAGCGGCTAAAACTAAAGCTAGTGAGAGCGCAGAGCCAGCCACAAGCCAGCAGCCTCTGCCATCTTTCATTGGTATCAGCAATGAAAAGACCAAAGCCATTACGAGGCAAATCATGGAATTCATGGCATTGGATGACCAGCCATTTTCCGTCGTCGAGGATAAAGGTTTCAGGTACATTACCTGAGCCCAAGATACACAATACAGGCAGGCGTTACTTCTCGGACACCGCGTCGTCGGAATTGTATAATCTTGTGTCACACAGCCTGCTACAAGCCGATTCCAAAGCAGCAATCAGTTTTTCAACTGACATTTGGACATGGAAGCTTGACCCTGACTGCTCAGTGGGTGGACGAAGAATTCCAGCAACTCCAAGACCTTGTACAGTATCAAGAAATGCCAGGGTCCCACACTGCTGCCAATCTAACAGCCACATTTGACCCAATGCTGCAACGGTGGGACATAGACAAGACCAGGGTTCATGTGGTGTTGCGAGACAACGCATCGGTGAGGGCAAATTGAACTCACAAAATAAATCGGTGGATCAGAAATCAGAAATCACCTCCGTGGAGTGGGCACTGCACTATACTAGGCTATTCTTAGGGGTCCAGCCCGAAGGGGTGGGGTGATTTTGTTCAGACCAAAATGGCTGTCGAAGTGTCGCAGGCGTGCAGAAACCGTCGAAACCACGGACACGAATTAATGATAGTTGTATTTGGGGCAGTTCAGACACGCCGTCGTCCAAGTTTCATCCACATCGGAGTATGTTTGTAGAAGAAGATAGAAAAAATCGGTGTATTCCTCATCTCCGAAATGGTCACGTGAAATCACTGCAGGCTACTGATTGGTCGCAGAACGTCATCAGTGGGTCAATTAGTAAAATAAATACAAAAAAAAAAAAAAACAACGCGCCAGGCACTATGGTTTTGATGCCTTCCGTGGCAACACCGGGAAATGCCGATCAGCAGCCTCTCTGTATTCCGGCACCTCCTGATTTACAAATTAAGCACTGAACATAAGGGTGTATTCCATTACAGACAATTAATTTGGTTATATGCGATCCTGTAGTTAGATATAACATGAACCTTAATAAATTCCTCCGTATTGCGAACAGGGCTTGTACATCGTTTTGTCACACAAGTCACACACGTCACACCGACTAACCTGGACCCCATGCATCCTGCCTGCAGCTATATTTATTAATATTATTATTATTATTATTAGTAGTACTAGTAGTAGTAGTAGTAGTAGTAGGAGTAGTAGTAGGAGTAGTAGTAATAGTAGTAGTATTATTGTTGTTGTTGTTATAATAATAATAATAATAATAATAATAATAATAATAATAATACTATTATTATAATTATTATAATAAATTTTATATTATTATAGGCCTAATATTATTATCATTGTTGAAAACCTTAAACTTTAGTGTAGCCTACAGTATAAAACAAATTTAAGCAGAAGATAAGGATCATGTGAAACAGGTGCTTCTGACTATGCTGGAGGGGGAGACCAGACAGACCTGAGGAATCTGTTGCAGAAGCATCCACGGTACCTGGACCTGTCACAGAAGCGCCTGCAGCTAAAATGCCACGTAGTCTACTGCTTTCAGTACATGACGAAATACTGAAAGAGAATTCTGAGGTGGTGCAACTGCTGGCCAGCCTTCTGTCTGTGCAGGTACAGGGTTACCTGTCCGAGTTGCCCATCAGCAGCAGCAAAAAAGCATTGACCTACTGGGGGAATCAATAAAGATAGTTTCCCTGCACTTGCTCCACTTGCCCGAGCCTACCTCTCTGCCCCGTGTACAAGCCTTGACAGTGAGCGCTTGTTTAGCTTGGCTGTGTGGTAGATGAGAGAAGAAACTGACTCTCTGGCAGAGGCAGAGATGCTTCTGTTTGTGAAGAAAAACTTGCCTTAATGTTCAAGTGTCTGCATTAGGCCTATATACTGTATATGTAGGCAAGGCAACCTCAAGGTGCCTTGTTATATTCTTCTGTTTCTATTACCTGTTGCACTTGTATTCGTTTAGAAAAGTACAAATACTGCACTTCATTTTTAGTTGGAGTCCTGTAACCTGGTGCACTGTTTTATTTTGAGATGTGTAAAAAAACAAAAAAAGAGAAAAAGGTGGTCCTGTCATCTGGCGCATTTTTAAAGGTAATGGAAAAATTTGATGTAAATAAATAACATTAGGTGTGTTGTTACAGTATATACAGTAGATCTGTTGCACCTGTTTTCTTTTGGGAAAAGTAAAACATATTAGATAAAGTGGAACTTTTTTTGATTTTGAGATTTGTTTGAGTCCTGTAATCTGGTGCAGTTTTGGAGAAAATGTTATTATGAAGAAGAATGATTTATTGATCACACATTTTTACCACACACATGCAGAGGGTGACACACACGTGCAGGAGTGGCGAACGATGAGATATAGTCTCTGCTTTTATCCCATCCTGGCCGTCCTTCCTCCAGGAGCAGTGGGCAGCCCTCAATTTGTTGGCACCCGGGGACCAATTCCAGGTGGTGGGTCCATGCCGTGGTCAGGGACAGGACAGGAAGTGTTCTGCACGTTTTTAGTCGGGGTCCTTATGTTGGAGGAGACCCATGCGAACACGGGGAGAACGTGCAAACTCCACACAGAAAGGCCCCTGATCGGGCGATAACCCACCGGAGCACGGTGCCAACAGTGCCCCAGGCAGGAATCGAACCCAGGACCTTGCTGTGAGGCAACAGTGTTAACCACTGAGCCACCGTGCCGCCACTGAATTCTCTCTTCTCACTCTTCATAATGCTTGAGATCAATCTATAATTTGGATAAAAATGAGTATTGCGGACATGATTGAACATAATAATAACTCCAGGAAGTCCAGATATTTAAGTTAAATAATGATATATACACACACACACACACACACACACACACACACACACTCAGTGTGCACTTTATTAGGTACACCTGTACACTCCAATGTAATCCAATACACCAGCTCAGCCATACATTTTGCTTTATGTTGCCTATAATGTTCAGGTTTTTTAGGTCATCATAGAAGAGGTGTTAATTAAATGATATGTTTTAGCATGGAGATCATAGTTGGTGGTAGTGTTGTATTGAGCTGCATTATATTCAGGTGTTTCTAATATTCTGCCCCCCTTATGTATGTAAATGTATAACTCAATATAATGTAGTTCAGTACAACACTACATTTAACTATGACCTCAGTCATAAACATATCACTGAATTTACACATTTCCAACTCGATGTCAAGAAAAACTGAACATTATAAACTTCATAAAAGTAGAATTCATGGCAGAGTTGGTGTACTGGATTACATTGGATTGTACAAGTGTACCTAATAAAGTGGCCACTGAGTGTATACTTCACATAATTAGCATAAATAATTGCCTATTTTACTCATGTTATTTCTCAAAGGTCACATCTTATGTCATTATTACAACATGTGGAATTTATTTATATTTTATTTGTTCCTGTGAACACGTTACGCCACTGATTTGCTATAGGAGTCTTTTCTTTTTGTTAATTTAAAATTCTTTATTGCATTTATGTTTTATTTTGTTGCTCAGTCTCTTTAAGCCAAACACCTCCGGTCCAGATGTTCAGCCATTCATTCACTGCTGCTCTGCATTCACCTCTGATAATCACACAGATGCTGGCAAAGTGTTGAAAAGTCAAGTGTATTTTACTGTACACACATTTCATGCAATTCGGAAATAGACATTTTGTGTTTATTTACAATGCTGTGTTGTTCACCGGATGGAAAAAGTGCCAAATGTTTTTTCCAGCTTTGATCAAATCCTATCTCTCGTTCGTTCATCTTTCTTGGTACGTTATGAAACAGCTTTTTCTCGGAACAGCAACTTTGAACCCGAGTCAGCTGTTTCTGCAATTATTCCCCCCAGAAATCAACTGGCTTTCTGGGGCAATGATTAAAAAACACAGACAAAAAAAGACTCAAAGATTTAACTAAGTCCCTGTTTTGTCACTCAGACATTTTTCTTTTTAAAGCAGCTTTTAATGGTTTGCTTGAGGGGAACGTTAAACGTTCGGTTAAACGCCAATGAAAGAATGAGCTCCTAACTAAATAATCCTTTGTCTTCCTTGTCGATCTTTTAACATTAGTCATAAGCAGACAAGATTTTATTTGGAGTCACTCTCCCTTGATTTTCCTTCAAGGAGAATGTGTTTTAGCTGGTTAGTCAGGTACACAAAGGCTTCGCTATGGCCAGCCTTAGATCTGGTCTTTTTGTCTTTTTGGGTAGCTCATCTACAGATTTAAATATTCCGGATTTTAATGGAACATAACACCACGACGGAACTATCCGCTTTTTGCCCATTGCTTTGGAAAGTATTTGGGCTTCTACAAAGCAGCTTGGCGAGACTCTTAACCTTTGTTATTGTTTTGTGCTTCACGGCAATACATAAATATTCTGAGGTCGTGGGTTTTTCAGAAGGTCAGGTCTGAATTAACATTTCCAGACCGGCGTCCTTCAGGGGAAATCGAGATGTTTCCCTCTGGACACGAGAGTTGGAGTGAAAAACGCATACAAAAAATTTATTTGTACTCAAGTGGACCCAAACCATGCCAGCAAAACACCCCCCACAGCATAACAAAGCCACCCTCACTGCCCCTCACATAAGAGCCACCGGATCCCATTTTGCTGCCATGGTTTGGGTCCACTTGGCGACTTAGAGGGAAGGGTCACTGCAAATCAATACAAAGTTGTTTTGAGTGATCATGTTTATCCTGTGATGAAACATCTATCCTGATGGGAGCGGTCTCTTCCAGGACGACATTGCCCCCATCCATAGGGTGGTCACTGAATGGTGGAATATGATGTGAATCACATGCTATAGCCTTCGCAGTCACCAGATCTCAACCCAATTGAACACAGATGGGAGATTTTGCACATTAGACAGCGCTTTCCACCGGCATCATCAAAACACCAAATGAGGGAATATATTTTAGAAGAATGGTGTTCCATCCCTCCAGTAGAGTTCCAGAGACTTGTAGAATCAATGCCAAGGCGCATTGAAGCTGTTCTGGCGGCACGTTTTGGCCCAACACCTTACTAAGACACTTTATGTTGGTTTTAACTTTAATTTGTCATCCGTCCATCCTTTGTTGAGTTGTTACGTTATCCCAAACCATTCCAACAATTTTCAAACCCAGAGAAATTTGTAATTTTAATGTTGCTAAAGGAGCATTTCATGGTCGCCTGTCATGGCACCAACCCCCTCTACCTCCTCTACTGCTAGAACTTCCGGGGCAACACGGTGAACACCGGATGTTACGTTAGAGGACTCGACATTAAAAAAAAATTCAAAACATTTTCTCTACTCCACTATTGTTTGTATTGCTCTACTATTCTCTACTAACAATTGTTTGATGGAGCATCATTATTTATTGCTGTTTGCTGCGCGTTCTATCACAGAAGCAGTCCCTGTAAAGCGCACATGTGACAAATGAAGACTACAACTTCCATGACTGAACTCCCACGCTACTACTACTGTACGTCGTCAGACTCCATCTTTTTTGTTATTGTTTTGATTGAGAGAGCCCTAGCGACAGAAATTACTTATTATAAATAGCAACACTTCATATTTAGCAGAACCGTTATTTGATTCATTAACTGTATTCCCCTCTGAATCTAATGGTCCAAATTGTTCAAACAGCGATTTGGTTTCCATTCAAAGTGGCATTTTATCGTCCCAGTGCGATCCAATGTGATGCATTTCTGATTTATTTTTTTGTAACAGTTTTTCCCCCCAGACTCCAGACAATAAAAACCACATGATTCATAGTACTAAGACTTTTGTGTTTGTTTCTTTGTTTTTATCTGCCTCTCAAAGTGATCCAAAAATGCAGAAAGACACACATTACAGTTGACACACTGTGGGACCAGCTATTGATAAATGGATTTGTGGTTTGCCAGCGAGGTATCCCCCCCCTCCAATATGGAAATATGAATTTATATTTGTGAACCAAAATTTATAATAACACATTACATGCATTAATGAATCTATTTTTAAGTGTGAAGATTATTTAGCATTTTTTATTTTAACATACTAGATAAATATAGTTATTCACCGACCTGCTAGGAAAATAACCCAGACCAAACATGGGCCTTACTCAGTACAGAGCTGGGATGTACAGTATATAAAGTTGGTCAATGTGATCAAAGTGATGTCCCATACATATTTTATATAGCCACATGGTAACACACTAATGTGGACTTCCCATTTTTGTGGTTTTGTCGGGTTCATTTGAAGTCACCATTGGAGATTAATGGGATATATATTCTATTTAACATGGTATAACATAATATATCAAGTCATCACGTATCGTCATCAATATGATACAAGGTGGACACGGCCTGGGTTTATCCTCAGCGCTTCATCTTTACAATGTGTGTAAATACCATGTTTGAATACGCATAAAACAGAGGAATGAGAAGGTCAAGAGCCGAATCCAAAGTAACGTGTGATAAGTCAATTTTGCCGCTAGAATTTACATACAGGGCCTAACACAAAGAGCAATGCAAGGCGTGTTTATCCCATTTTCGCAGAGTAAATAATGCCATGTGCTGCGATTACCAGCCAGAGGCACTGAAAGCAAGCACTGGTAAAGAAAAACAACAATCTCAAACAAGGAAATGAACAATTGGACAATTTGAAAAATGGCGGCAAACTATGCACATTCTGTTTTTGGCCACTGAGAATGAATGGTTTCATCTCCTTCAGTGTGGATGTAACCATGCACTACGCTCCACAGCCAGAATACTGAACTTCATTTCATACCAGTGACTAATGTAAACCAGTGACCCATCACTCTCAGACTGCTGCTGTCTAACATGAAGACAAACTGCAGACTAGGTAGACAGAGAGATGGAGGGGGTTTGGGAGGAAGACTGAATGACTCAGGGAAGGTGGAGGTGAAGGAAAATGTGTGTAATGACTGAG
>OMKR01039090.1:8783-29705 GCA_900302355.1 Cyttopsis rosea | reverse complement strand
AAATGATTCTTCTTCTTATTATTATTATTAATAATAATAATAATAATAATAATAATAATAATAATAATAATAATAATAGTCATAGTAGTAGTAGTATAACAACAACAACAACAACAATAATAATAACAATAATAAATTATTATTATTATAACAACAATATTGATAGTATAATGTAATCTATTTATTTATTTATTTGGAGGAATCGTTTGGAAATTGAAAAGTGAGCTGTTGTCTTGTAAAAGTCGCTGATAAAGACATCGACAGATAAATGTGCAAAAGTGCAACCCAGACAAATAAAAGCAGAATAAATAGTTAAGAGAATCAAACAATTTCCTTTTATTTCACCAATTACATTTTTATTTCTAGATTTATTCATTTAAGGTCCAGTCATGGACTAATTGTTTCTCTGTGCACGTCACAAGCCATTGGCACTGTCAAGAGCATAACATAGGAAGCAGCATTCAGAATGCAGACCACGCGCCTGCCATGATAAATCGATACCAAGTATAGACACATAACTGCATTTTGGTGCATTCCTGGTGGTGCACGGCTGAACATGCTTTGTTCGGATTCTGTCTCTCGTTTCAGAAACTCATTCACAGGCGTCTGGTAAGTTACCGAGGAAATATTTGTCAATGAGACATTATTCTACATCTGAATAATGTTCTCACATGTTTTTCAGTCCTATAAAGTCATGAAACATACACTCTTTAATTTCCCGCTCGGAGCCCTCGTATTGAATGCTTTAACGGTGTGTACAGCGTGTGGTGTGGCCTCACTGAACAACAAGATTGTTGGAGGACAGAATGCCTCGGCGGGGACCTGGCCCTGGCAAGCCAGTCTGCACCAAGGTTTCGAACACTTCTGCGGAGGATCTCTCATTAGCGACTCATGGGTCCTAACTGCTGCTCACTGCTTTGAAAGGTATGGTATTACTCTATAAAATGACGTCCATTTCTATGAAAACCAATCCATGACATCTGATCCATGAACCAAGACTTGAGCTAGTTGCTTTTTTCCAGGGAACAAAGCCAAGGTGAGATAATTTTGTAAAAAAAAAATTTTTTTTGAATCCCATATTTAATATTTATCCTATATATCTATATCTATCTATTTCGCGGCACGGTGGCTCAGTGGTTAACACTGTTGCCTCACAGCAAGAAGGTCCTGGGTTCGATTCTCGCCTGGGGCACTGTTGGCACCGTGCTCCGGTGGGTTATCGCCCAATCAGGGGCCTTTCTGTGTGGAGTTTGCACGTTCTCCCCGTGTTCGCATGGGTCTCCTCCAACACACTTCCTGTCCTGTCCCTGACCACGGCACGGACCCACCACCTGGAATTGGTCCCCGGGCGCCGACCAAGTGAGGGCTGCCCACTGCTCCTGGCTGCCCCTGGAGGAAGGACGGCCAGGATTGGATAAAAGCAGAGACTATATCTCATCGTTCGCCACTCCTGCATGTGTGTATGTGTGTGTCACCCTCCGCATGTGTGTGGTAAAATGTGTGATCAATAAATCCTTCTCCTTCTTCTTCATATTGTGTGATATTGTCATATGAGACTAGATATCGTATGTTTTTTCACAATACTGTGATCTAGTTAAATGTTGTCTTTACAGCAAAGTCATTTTTTAACTATTCTTGCTGTTCTAATCAATGCTTGGTCATAATATCCACATAATTAATTATTGTTTCTCTTGAGTGTAAATATCTTATGAAAACACCAATAGCCATCCACCTAATATTTATGGTATTTGGTAAAAAATATAGTGATATAATATTTTGTCAATATCGCCTAGCTGTATTGTATAGATTGCAACTGAGCAATTCTTTACAGATTTAGAAACAAAAAAAGGCTACTTAGGCCGGTATAATTGGGATTGTGGTCAAACTTACTGTGCCTCCCACAATCCTGCCCAAGGGGTACCAGGCCCTTTCGTCGAACCAGTTGAGGAACTCGTAAAAGCCATTGGTGGTGAGATGGTGTGTTGATCTGTAGTTGAACCTGAAGTAGGCGGGGAGAGAGAGAAGAAGGCTGGTTGAGCGCACGGCAAAATAACAACCACGCACAGAACAAAAAAGCTCAAATCATTTTTTAATATATTCTTTTATAGATTGCACTATGCCTACATTTTTCAGGCTGGTGCAGGATATAAAAAGATCCTGCATCTTGGGAAAAGAATAGGTAGTTATATTTTCCAGGTTTTCTGAAGGCGAGAGAAGAGGGTAAGCTGCAGATTGCCTTGTAAGAATGAGGAGTTTAAAGATTCCATTCACCATGAGAACCTTTGTGCTCTCCAGGTGAACACCCTCTGTGAGGGCAGAGTTCAGAAATGCAGAAGGGAGGGGAAAGAAAGAAGATCCGCACGGTTTCTTCTCCCGCAGTGCTCCAAATAGAATCTCAAACTGCTTCGATTCTGACCATTGGCACACACTGGACTGATAAAGGGAGAAAAATGGGTCTGTTACCATCAAGTCTGCCCCCGAACTATCTCTGCAAACTGGCCTTGATTTACGGCATAGCCTTTGTGAGCTGAAGGGGTTTTGGACCGCCGTCAAAACAACAGAGACCCGCGAGAGCAGATGGTGTAGAGAAGCCCGCTGCCAAACAGAGTGAAATGTTGAGTAAAATTTTAGAGGGACCTTCTTCATTCAGCTTGCTTTAAGATGGCTGCATTATGACGTGTTCTGTGTCAGATTCGAATACAACCTGACGCAAGATGCCCCATGTGTAGAGAACCCACAGCAAGGTACAGCCTGGCGTCTAAGGACAATTACCTGCTCTGGCTGACACTAATGGAGAGGTATGGCGGAGATGACCCCGTCGCAGCGTGGCTAATCAGTCCTCTCACACGGGGAGGGGGGTGATATGCACCGATTCATAATATTCTGTCAAATATAAAAATACCTTCGCTGAACCAGCCAATGTAAGGTCGGGAAACCGAGGCAGCAATAAGATGTTACACAGCCAGATTTAACTGTAATGGCTCGCCGTGTTTGCTCCACATCCTTCCCCTTGTGAAACAGTGCTAATTGTTTGGTCACACAACACATATTAAGGCATTGCTGTCAAGGTTGCAGAAGACTTGAAAGACAAATTTAAGCATGGCTGACACCTGTCTTTCAACAACCTCCAAGAAAGCAATTCCTTTGTTCTTTTGGGTCTTAACTCCCCAGGGTGAGATTCAGCAGGCAGCGATTCAAGTTTTTTTTTTCATCCTTTTTTGTATTTTTCATGTCTGTTTGTATTTGTCTACATGTGAGTATAAAAACAATATCAACACTTGTGTCTAAATCAGTGGTCCTCAACTGCTCGTGCATCAGGATCCAGATTTGTCATCTCAAGACCCAAACATATTTTAAGATTTAAAAATGGAGTAATCCCCAATGTGTTGAAAACACAAAAACAAAAAGTGCAATATTGGCTAAAAACCCAACTCAATAAAATGCAGTTGAAAAAATGGCAAATGAGCTTCCAAAATACAGTTTTATCTAGACAGCAATAAAATGCAAAGAGGTCTCATGATACCATCAGGAAAACCACTGAATCACTTTGCCATTGCTTTGCCAAAGTGGACATGTATGTCCACATTAGTGATCGAGACCCACCGGTTGAAAACCACCGGCACAATTGTCACAGAGCTGAGTGTGTGGTGCCAAGACTCATGATCAGGACAGTTTCTCTGAAATGGCAGCCAAGAGGAGCGCCTCATAAATCATCATAGGGTGTATTTATTTTTTACTTAAAAAGGAGCCCTATTATGCAATTTCCAATCTTCATATTTTATTCTGGGACTCCACTAGAGTAGCTTTGCATGATTCACAGTTCAAAAAACAGATTATTTATCTTATACTCTCCCTTTACGCAGCCCCTCAATTCAGCCTGTAGTTGTATTAGCTCCTGTCTCTTTAAGCCCCACCTCCCAAAAAGCCCACTTTCTTCTCATCTGCCAACTTCTGGAGCGCCACAGCGCCCTGTGCTCCGTAATGCCGGCGCCTACCGCCGGTGTAAAAGAAAGCTGGAGTTTATATGTAAGGAATATAATATACTGTAATTTCTCGTTCCTGATTGAACATGGCAACTGTTCAAATCGAACCTTACATGTTCCACATTAGATTACTTTTACGGATACGCTACGTAATGGCCGTCATGTCCAGTGTAGATGCGATCGTTTCGACAATCTGAATGGTTACATTTTTTTTCCTGGCTCCCTCCTCCTCACTCGCTCTCCGGTGCACCAGCTGCATCGCACCACACCTCTGCCCAACCAACTGTCAAAGACTCGTCTGGGCCCAAGTGCCATTTTTAAGAAGAAAAATAATAAATCACAAGCCTGTACATGCACATCCTTTGTTGAAAACAAACCAAAATTATGGAGAAAAAAAAACCTGGAAATGTGAAATTTGTTTAAAGAGGCTTTAAATTGACATGGAAAAGCTATTGATGAACAGAAAAAAATATATGTATGTCTTGTGTGTGTCTTCCCGATTTAACTCATGTTCTCTTGAGAAAAAAAAAATGATGGTGCGTGTTCGTCATTGCTCATTCATTACTAGATGGACATCTAATTTTAAGACGACACACAGAAATATAAATTAAAAGCCGATAATGAATTCTGTAGGACAGAGTAGGACACCCGGCTCACTGACCTACAACACACTTTTATCGGTGAACAAAGATCTACCCTTCCCCTGTATCATTTCAGCTCATTTTACAGGGAGTCGTTTCGCTTAGCTAGTCAAACTGTCCTTTACTCTTTCAAAACTGACAAGTGTCAAAAATGACCTTTTTGGCAAGTTTTTTTTGCATGCATTCAGAAATGTCAACACAAAAGTCACAGAGCAGGTCGAACAAAGCCAGGTGTGCGATGGCGACCCTGGAGTAGACCTTTCAGCAGAGCTACAATGTTCATGCAACTTCAGCCTCATTGTGCGTCAGCTGTCAAATCAGTGAGGCAGAAATAAGGTGGAACCACAGAAAGCACTCTGAAAATAAAACTTTGCCGGGCCACCACGGCATATTCGGAAAACCCATTTTCCAATGATCTCACGGACCGTGGAGCGGAGAGCTTTATATCCGCACTTGTCACTTTGATGGGGTGGATAATGTAGGCCAGGCACATTAGCAATTTAATGCATAGCTGCCGACTTGTTCCCTTCCCACAGAGCACAGACGTGCTGATAGCGCTCCGCCACCACCTACCAACATCCTGCGAGCAGGTGAGAATCAGGCTCAATCAGGCAAGCACCAAAGCTACCATGCCACTCAAAACACTCCGGTCCTTGGCTGCCAGGGAATTTATAGGATATAGCACGTCAGGTCCAGACAAATACAATGATCGACTGACAGACTGTACACTTTACACCACCTGGAGAGGCAAGCGGACGTACAATTAATCCTGATCCCGGTCTCCTGTTGAGATAGAGCCTTTCCTCCCAGCACGACATGATAGGCTGCAATGTGGTTTATGTTCCAGTAACACCTTACTCTGCATTAGCCACACAATCATAGCATGCATCACTGGCTTCAACCAGACTTCAGTTTGTGTGAGTGCCCCAGTGAAAGTTGGTTTCTGTGATGTGACCGCCTCTTTCACTAATTAGCCACCTCTGATCACAGCGTGTAGATAGATTACCTGTAAGCGATAGAGAGCTTAGGGACTTGGAAGGCGATTACCAAGCCACAGTTCAAAGCAGTCTGTTCAAGAAAACAACACTGGCATGGTCTGCATAGCACTACACCGTAGACACAGTGTGACCTTGCACGACATGCGTTCTGCGAACATGGTGCAAATCTGTTTGCAAAGTGAAATGCAAAGTGAAATCAATTAGCAAACACGTAAAAGCATTATACAAAGAAAGCAGTGTTCATTTTGACGCCCGTGTTTTGGGTTTAGTGTAGTCTTATGCCATAGTTTCCCTAATGGTTCTAGTTTGGTTTTAGTTTTGATTTGTTTGACTTAGGATAGTTACTGTTAATTGCAAACAAAGGTGAGATAACTGTAAAATATTGGTGGCTGTGGCAATGAAAGCATAGCTCACAACAGTGGTAACACAACTTGCATTCATAGTTTTACATAAGTAACAGTAGGACATAATACAGTTAGTTGTACGTCATATCATGTTATGATGATTGTGGGTGGGTGGGTGATTGTGTTTAAGATGCTTTTCACTGTTGTTCACTTGTCGCTGATTACAACACTCTACAAAAGTGAATACCTGGTTCACCCAGGAAAGGAGGAGGAGAATACATTTTCCCAAACATTTCCCTGGCTACTCCCACTACCCCACTACTTTATTCCGTCAATGCCAACAGTGTAAGGTAGGGTGAGAACACACAGATCGATTCACCTGAATGGCCCTTAATGTTTTCAACCAAGCAACACCCCTGTGGTCAGCTGAGACGCCTTCAGGTCAATTTACCTGTAGGTGTTTAAACTAGGCTCTCTAGACACCTACATTTGGACAGAGTTGTTTGGATTAGAATCAATGTCTTCCAGTGGGCAGAAAGCTTTAATGTGGCCAAACAAAGGAGTGGGAGGGATCACTAAAGCAATTATTATATAATTCCCTGATTGCAATTATTTGAGCCGACCATGATCATATTTGAAATCCTTAGGATTCAATAATCATATGTTTCCAACCAAATTAAGGGGAATTTTAAGCCAACATTTGAAAAGTTGCAACAAATAAAATGCATTTAGCATTAGGACACGTGGGAGGCGTTTTCAGCCTTCATGGTTTCGTGGTTTTCATTCTGCTTTGGACAAGTCATGTTCCATTTTGTTTCAAAGTAAACATCCTTTTACAATACAATCAGTGTCGATAGCACGTCAATACATGACATCCCAAATTCACTGGGCCACAGACAGATTGTGAAGGCATATGAAAGAAATGCAATTTTTCCCCCAATGATTTTTAAAGTTATTGTGGTCAATATTGCTCTATTTCATGAGTTTATTACTTTAGAGTTGCAATAGCTTTTCTATGGGAAAAGGGGCCTCTGCTTATGCATATGGGACACAAGTAAAAGCAAATGACGATTATTTCAACATGACAGGTACTTGATGCAGCCCTGGTCTACACTGGGATATAAATTGGTCATAAGATAGATTTGTTTACACATAAAGTTGTGACGAAAGCCTTTAAGCCTGTAAACACTGAATAGCTCTAAACCTTTTGGGCAAATTTAAATTGTCATAAGGAAATAAGACTCCATCGTCACATCAAGGTAATGTAACATTTATTCGTACACCTTTAAGATGTTCAGTGAAAACACTAATCCGATATTGATGAGGCCTTCAGGAAAGCCTCTCCCTTCTTCACCACAAGCCAACAGGATTAGTCCTATGTGTCGCAATATAGCGTTACCCTGTTAATATTTCCTGGACAGGCAGTTTCAGATGGATTACCTGAGAGCTGATACATTGCTGTAGGTCATCTGTGGGTATGTGACTCGTGGGGGATTAGGGAACAATAAGATAATATCCACCATTGGACCTACTCTCCATTAGACTTAATAAAAACCATAACCCCCACCACCTCCCAAAAGGAGCTTAAGACCACTACACACTCAAACCATTCCTCTCATGACCAAAGAGTAATAGAACCATACTGGCAGAGAGGAATGGGTGGCACTAGCTTGCTGATCGAATGCCAAAACAGAGCATACTAAAGAATAAAAACTCTTCTAACTTAGTTAACCAAATGTAAGTGAGACACTGTACTTCCTGGCGTATCATCTGAGGGCTGTAGTGACATTGTTTTATGTCTTGGGGAGGGTGTGTGTGTGTGTGTGTTTGGGGGGGTTGTTCAACGATCCAGCAAGGTAATTGCGTTCTGCGGATGGCATTTTGCAATAGAGCGCACAGATGCTACAGCAAATTAGTGAAGTGAAGTCTGGATTTAAATATTGGCTGTAATTACTTGCTCGCTAGTGTATAAGCTGGATGATGTTCCGTCTCAGCTGATGTAGGGTTGTTTGCATGGTTTGAAGCAGCGAAGGAAGACTAAAACACGAACAAGATCAGTAGGTGATGAATATCAAATATGCAGCTAATGATACTGCCAAGTCAACCATTTCCAGCATTGCCCAAAAAATAATCACAGTAATTTCAGTGTGTAAACCACTCGCGGAGATGGCTTGTATCTGATCGAGCGCACAGCTCATTCTCCGAGATAAAACTGCAACCTGAAAGAAAAGCTCATTCATTTCCTTGCATTAAAGTCAATTTCAAGTGGTTTTTTTTCTCCGCTTTTCAAAGCTAGTCAGCTGGCTGTGTCTCTTGAGGAAACAACCAGATGTTTTCAGTTCTGCTTCCTAGGTGGGCAGTACAGCTACCGTGCCAATAAGCAAAGAACCTTACTACCTATTCAAATCAGAGAATGAAATATGACAAGCAGCGCGATGGCATCTGCTGGGTAAAGAGAGACATTATAATGAAACAACTACCACACCGCCTGGGGAAAAAACTTCAATATATTGGCAGACAAATGCATAGAATCACCCTCTCCCCAATAAGCAACAAACGGGAGCTCAATGGAGCATAACAGTGCATCAGCCCTGCCCGCTACTAGCCGGAGGAGACAGAAAGCTATAAAGCAGCACTGTTTATTTGCTCGACACAGTCGAAATTTTGACAGTGTAAAGATAAAGAATCACATATAAAACTGAATTTGGGCTGTAAAAAAAAAAACTACTAAGAGCACAGTCTCCAATTTCAAAGTGGAGCGCAATATGATAAAAACATATCTGTGTGTAGGCTTTATGCTCTCCCACCAACAGTGACACTCAAGGCGTTGGAAAAAGAAACAATAGCAGATTTGTTTCAGTGTCTGGCTCGCTGCTTTAGGATAAAATACTACAATGACACAAAGTTTTGAATCCAAATAACCCAAGACCTCTATATTTTCCTGGCATCCACTTTATTGAGAACAGTGACTGCACTATTGACATCTTAATTTGCTTTTCACAATAGCATAAGCCCTTGCTCTCACCTACGCAGAACCATGATATGGTATCACTAAACCCACTGGGCCTAATGATAAAGGGAAGAATACCAAGTTAACCTTTTTTTAATTGGCTACATGCATTGAGTGGGATGAATGAATTTAAAACTAAACATTTGCCTCAGTGTCACCGTTAAGAATACACTTTGAAGTGGCAATAACAATGGGGCGAAAATGAGATGCTCACCAATTAAATTCAGAGTTCAGAGTCAGATGCAGATCCAGATGGAGATGACAAGTTTCTCCATCTGAAAGACTCACTGATGCGCACTAATGGCTGAGTCATGAGTGTGCAAAGGGCTTGGGAGGTTCACTCTGAGGTGAAACCAACTATACATTACATTCAAAACATTTACATGCAAGATATCTAAAATGTGCATACAACAATAATTTAGATATAGGGCTGGACGATACATCGAAATAATCGCAATATTGTGATGCAATATTGTTGCTTCCGGTCTGCGACGACGAGTGCTGCGCTCCGTAGACTTCTGCTATTTGGTGAAGTTGTATCGCAACAATTCTTTACTCAGAAAATTTACCTTATTAGAGAACAGATTAAAAGGCACTCGGGCTCAATCCCAATAGTGAGACAAGAACAGGCACTAAGGCAGATGGTAGACTATAGATAACCTCTCACACCTTGATGCAGTATCTTTCGAAACTATCACAGTTGATAAGCGCTAGCCTGGGAACCAGACGAATCTGCGAGCTTGTGTTTTGTTTGCTCTGGCAGCTCTGGCTCCCCTCCCATTCAGACCGATTTCCAGTCAACCTGGCTAGGGTCAGGCCAATCACAACCGTTTATATAATATGGGGTGGGTTTGATAGGATGTCGATACAGAGGAGCACGTTGAGGCATTTTCGTAAACAACCAAAATGGTGGCGCTGACGTGGAACGGTCTGTTGAATCCGCTACCGCTATTTTTCCATCGCTCAGTGCTACGTCACACGTTTCATTGCTCTGATTGGTTGTAGGTCTATCTAATTGCATCCAGAGGCATTTTGGTCTGCGCCTGTTGATAACGCCCCTTGGAAATCTAAAATTAACTTAGAGGTTCCAGACCAATATGCATTAGCGAATTAGTCTGGCGATGTCAGGCTAGGTAAGCGCAGCAAAACAGACAACGTTAAAGAGCTATTTCCAATTTTAGGACCCTCTATTCTTAACATTATTAACTCATCTCTCTCCTCTGGCACTGTACCTATGGCTTTTAAGACAGCCATGATTAAACCCTTACTTAAAAAACCCAACCTTGACCCTGAGAGCAAAATTCTTGAAAAAATCGTAGCACAACAGATTACTGATCACATGTCCTCTAGTGATCTAATTTAATTATTTCAGTCCGGATTCAGAGCAATCCACTCAACTGAGACCACCCTCACAAAAGTGGTTAATGATCTTTTGGCCGATTCCTGCGCTCACGAGGCCGATTGTGGGATCGCGCGAGGAGAGAGCGGGCGAGCCGGAGTCACGGGTCCGCTCACCCGTTGTGTGTGTGTGTGTGCGTGTGTGTGTCTCTCCCCCTCTTGCGGTCCCACAATCGCCCTTTGTTCGCGATATTGATTGATTAAAACGTCAATTTTGCGTGGATTAAAAACTAGAAAATGTGTCCTCGCACCTGGCGGGCTATTAAAAAAAGATCGTAGCAGGAAGTAAGCACAGGACCACGGCGTCTTGCGAACAAAGCCTGAGCGGGCGAGCCGGAGTCCCAGAATATGTAATCCAGTCACACACCGTTAATTCATTTTAAACAGTTTATTGTAAATATAGCATTTTCATTTAGTTGAGGCCCAAGTGACCCAATTTCGATTTTTTTCCTCACATGTGGCACAGATCGGATATGTATTATGAATGTTTAAGCAGGAAAAAAAAAAGCACATGAATCGGATATTCTCAGATCCGTTTCGGGCCTCAATCATATGTGGAAATAAATCAGATATTAATCTGCCAATGCAACTTGTCATCTAAATGGACAGATTGGATATTCCCTGTTATTGCGATTCGCACGTCATCCAATATGGATGCTGAATGTCATATATGCCTTTGTATTCATCATGGGTTCAAGATCTATTAGATTTAAGTCACTGAATATGGTTTAAATAAATAAATAAATATTCAGCATGAAGAATGTGGACTTCATGTGTTGATGAACTTGACCAACTACCTATCAGATCCACCCCCTAGAATCTACTGGTAAGCAAACCCTTGTGTACGCATGCACGCTGTGGGTCAGCTGTTGATGCCACATACAAGTGCCTTACACATTTTACAATTCCATGACTGTTTAGGTACCACAGTGTGCAGAAATAGGGAAAAGAAAAAAGGCGAACATAACATATTTTCACTGCATGCAGAGCCGGCGCTCTTTAGGACCCAGAAGCTAACTTAACCTGCGTAGCTGTTTATGTCCGCTATTGCTGTGAATCAGTGGCTCTTGCGGTTCTAATGAGCCCAATTTCATTCAGATATCTTGATGTGAGAGGTCAAGGGAGCTGTTTGAAAATAGTCAAGCCCATTTACTTTTGTCAAAAAAGATCGCCAACTTTGGAGCTATGTTGTGCCCTCTTCCCAGCGAGTTAGCATGACATGCAAACCACCTACGGGTAGTCCCGCCTAGTTTCTGTTGATACCGGAGGCTAGCCGGTAGCTTAAAAACTCATCTCGCGAGAGTTTGTCAAAGACGGACTGTGCAGTGAACCCGCCAGCGGGTTCGCGGCGCTAAAGCGGTTAAACAGTGGATGTCTTGTAATTTCTTGGTTCTCAACTCTGAGAAAACTGAGATGCTGATTATTGGTCCAACCAGACACTAGCACCTGTTTAAGGACACCACTCTGAACTTTAATAACTGTACTATTACCCAAAGTAACTCAGCAAAACATTTTGGAGTTATATTTGACCGACTCTTTTCAACTGCATATTAAGAACATTACCAGAACTGCATTTTTTGCATTTTGATGCAGAGACCATAGTCCATGCATTTGTAACTTCCCGCTTAGATTATTGTGATGTGTTGCTCTCTGGCCTTCCGATGTCTGGTATTAAAAGCCTCCAGTTAGTGAAAAACACTGTGGCAAGAATCCTGACTAGGACTAGAAAGTTTGACCATATTATCCCTATACTGGCCACTTTGCACCGGCTCCCGGTTTACCTCAGATGTGACTTTAAGGTTTTGCTACTTACCTGTAAAATACTACACGGCCTAGCACCTTCCTATCATACTTACTTAGTGGTGCCTTATGTACCCTCTCGAGCCTTACGCTCACAACATGCTGGTCTTTTAGCGATTCTGGGAATTAAAAAGAAGTCTGCTAGCTCCAGAGCATTCTCACTCCGGGCCCCAGTGCTCTGAAACACCCTACCTGCAGAAATCAGAGCTGCTACTTCTGTAGAAATGTTTCAATCTTTTTTACAGTCTTGCATTTGATTAACCACACCCACCCTGTTAACTTGCCTCTCACCCTGCCTTCACCCCTTAGCATTGGTAGATGACAGGGTTCTTCCAAATATCTGTGAGCTACTTAGGGACCAAGCTCCCTCTCCATCTCTACCAGGTGGTAAGAGCAACCTGGATTGGACCTGATGAGGACCACTTCCCTGGAGGCGTGGACCTGTGGTGCTCTGCACCAGCAAATATACTGTTTAGCTACATTGCATAATATAGAAATACAATAACCTATAATTTGTAATATTATATAATGAATGTTGCCCACTCTGCATCCACTGCAGTCTGGTCATACAGGAAGGGGATCCCTCCTTCTGCTGCCCCTTCTCAAGGTTTCTTCCTTTTTTCCCCCCCCCCAAAGGGTTTTCTGGAAGTTTCTTGCCCGCGTGGGGTTCAGACTAGGGGATGCTGTTGATTTCTATGTGAAATGTGGGTTTGTGAAGCCCTTTGAGACTGTATTGTGATTAAGGGCTATATAAATAAACTTGACTTGACATGAGACTATATATCTTCTGGGATTTTGGTTGTATTGCAATACTGGGATATATATTCATCCAAGACTTCAGTTGTCCCACCAGTTTACGTCTAATATTACATCAAATCTTCAATTATGGTGTAATGGGAATCTTAATGCAGCACATGACAAAGCCTTTACCAAACACGGCTTGTGACAAAGAGAAAATGGCCAGTGTTTAACCTCTCGTCTGCCTTCTGCTGCAGTTGCCAGAAGAGGGCACAAGGCTGTGGAACTCTATTAAAACATTTTCAAGAGGGAGTTTGGTGCAGAGCATCATTTCACAGTCTAAAGCTTGCAGAGTTTGCAGATCAGCGGTGTGAACAGAGCAGTTGCCATGTGGATTCACTCCCTGTGATAGAAAAAGGCAGACAAATGTGTGTGATCAACCAAGTGCAACTGCCAACACATCAAGAAAATACATTTTAAGACATGGGGCCTTATTGGACCAGAAGACAGGACATCAAAGAGAGACAACTAAGAGTTCTATGACTACCAGAGGAGACCAGTGCAGGTTTTAAACGGTGTCACTATAGATTTCTAATTTACTTCTTTACCCTCTGGATGTCTTCATGTCATTGTACATAACTTAACGGTGAGAATGTTTTGTATGGAGCATCGACAGGAAATATTTTTTTACCTAAGCTGTCATGAGAAACATTCCTTGACAACAGATTAACTATATAACACACATAACACTGACTCTTTGGCTCCATTAAGAGACAACACAGAGCTGCCACCGTACCCAACAAATTGATTTAATGTCATTACAGTTGCAAATATGTTTAATGCTACAATTAAGGGAGGAAGAGGTAATGGATGATGACGGCGATAAGGTACTAATAAGAAAACAAGATGTATTTCAATTTTCAAATACATTGTTTAATGTGTGTTTTTAGAATAAAAGATAAATTAACATGTTCTTAATTAAAGATTAATATATCAGGACTTCAATAAAAGTAATTTCCATTTACATCACAGATGTTTCTGTTATTTTATATTGACCTCTTAATGTTTGACACGGCCCCCTAAAACCTGTAGGACCTCTATAAATAAAATCTTGACGTACCTATTTACATTTTACAGTAGTTACCGATAATTAGTCACAACCTGTCTTTGACTGCTGGCCTAGTGAATCACCTTTCTTTAATTGTTCTAGCCGGCCAAGGTGGGCAATTTGAAAGGAGGATCAGGCAGATCTGACTCAGGGAAAGGACAGGACACAGACATTGGCAGTTTTCAGAGTTTATTGCTTTGGGTTTTTCTTTTCTCCAACTGAGGTGGTCTTGCTCTCAGCAGCTCTGCAGAGAATGTGGGACCTTAGTGGAGCGGTTATTCTCTACAGAAATGAACTGCATTCTGAGGCAATGTTGCCAATGCATGTTGTCCAAGGCCTGAATAAATAAATAATGAGGGCTTTTTCACTTTGAGGTTTTTTTTATTTTTATAAACCACACAATATCAGGGAACAAACTGTAGATAGGATTGCTCTGCAATATAGAGCTACCTCTACGCTCGCCATTTTCATGATTAAAACAAGCGATGGGAAGCTTTATGCCGATTGCTTCACATTAGTGTTTAGTGGTTAGCTAACAACAAATCGTCACAATGAATAATTCCCTTTTAAAAACAATTGCGCCACGAAATGGAAAATAATTGGGGTGATAGGATTTCCTCGCTCTACTGCCATGTTGGAATTTTTAAATGGTGCTCCCCTATAGTAGTTATTACACAAATTTTCATTTTGCTTCCCAGCTGCTAGTTCATATCAAAGCTAGCATCGACACAAAAGATTCACTTACACATAACGATCAACATTTTAAACAAATTAAACATGAAGACAAGATTACAACGTAACAGCATACATTTTATCATCTCAATCATGCAGTGAAGCAGTAGTACTCTATTGAAAATGTCCAGAAATATAGAAATATCCAGAATGCATATTTGTGTGTCTGTACACTAGTTTTTTATTTTCCATGTTTGAATATGCGCTTATTAACCTCTTAAGGTCCAGGCCCATTTCTTGGGCTCCGAGTTGGGTGGAGTTTGGGGGGGTGGTGTGGGGCAGCAGTTGGTGCCACATACAAGTGGCTTACACTATCAGGAATCCCTAAGGAATCATTTGAGATGCAGCTTAACACTGTATGTCAATCTTTTGTATCAATTAAAAGATAAACTGAGAATTGAGAACAGGTGCAAATGGCAAGTGGCTCAGGAGGTAGAGCGGGTCGTCTAGTGATCGGAAGATTGCCGGCTCAATCCCTGGCTCCTCCTGGTAGCGTGCTGAAGTGTCCTTGAGCAAGACACTTAACCCCCTAACTGCTCCCAGGGAGCCACTATAGAGAAATGCATTTTGTGGCCCGAGTACTCTGCGCAATGACAATTAGTTGAATCTAATCGAATCTAAATACACATTACTGTGTGTTATTTGTACAGTTTTCTGCAATTTCCGGCTTTTAAATAAAACCATTAACTCACTAGCAAGTGGAAGATCAGTACCCAGTATATGCCAAAATTTTAAGTTTAGCCTTTCATTCCTGTTATCTGTATTCCAAGTGACAAACAAGGCATACATACTGTATATAAACTCAAAATTTTAAGTGGTACCACTATTTGTCACAAGTTTAGATTTTCTCATATTGTCATGACCTGTATGTTTTTTGCATGTTTGCTGGATATAATCATATCCAGCAAACATGCAAAAAACATACAGGTTTGTGGATAGTATTCAGTCTTGGCCACAACTCATAGTTGGTTACAACCCTCTCTGAAATGTTTTTTTTAGGCTAAATGCATAAATCAATTTGTAAAAATATAAGCAAAACACTGTAAAATGTGGGGAAATATGGAGTGTTAATTGAAGGGGAAAACAGGTGAGCTGATAAATAAGATTCTAAAAATAGTCACTAACAAAGGGCTACAAACTGGGGGTCAGACATAATAGGCTAGGTCGTGGTTATCAGCGTTTGCAGAGCAGCGAGTCCGATGCCCACCGAATCCATCAATGTCAAACCATTGGGCTGCGGTGCAGTCTATGTTCAGCAGCACAGCGGCGGTAGCCAACAATTAGCCAACTACAGCTAGGTTAGTATTGATTAGTAATTACAGGATGTAGCAAGGCGGGAGACATTGCTGAATCAAAATAGGTATTAGTTTAACACCGAAGCATTTACTTAACTACTCTGTAGTTTGCCAGTGGGTATGACAAGCAGAGACTCTGTTTACTAATAATCCAATTCACCTTGATAATGAGATAACACAGGGCTCAACACTATGTTCACTTTATTTCTGCTGGGCCAGTACTTCTGTTGGCCACACCAATATTCGCTGGTACAGATAAAAGAGATGTTGGGCTTCCTGTAAAGATTACGCTGTTTAATGTACTGTCAGTACTGTCATCTAGTTTGCCGATACAATTTCATGAACATTTTCAAATGTACTTTTTGATGCAGCAGAAGTTTCTGTGTAACTGTGTAAAGTAAAAACATAGTGGCAAGAAAAATGCCTTCATTTAACTAATCCCTCAACACATATTCATTGGCTTAATTATTATGTGCAAAATGCACACTACATTACAGCCTCCTGACCCTTAATCATCTTGACACTGGTTTTTGAACACTGGATTTTCTGCCAAATATTAGTCTACATACTATGCATGGCAAATGACTTAACATGTGTGCTGAGGACACACTTTCTGAATCTGTCTCTTTGAAGAAAGAATCTTGACCATCGGCTTTAGAAAGTTGCCTTCAGACTGAACAATACATAAAGGCTGTATTGTTGCCATTTTTATTAAATACAAAGTAGTTTACAGTACAACAATTGTTTGCATTTTGCCCTGTAAGATGCAGTTTAGAAATTGCAAATGGCAGTGTATCTCACAACTCAAATTTCGAGATTTCCAAATTATACTATGGGATCACCCAGCACATACCCAGGCCTCTCCATCTCATAAGGATCCTCAGCTAAATGACGAAATGTAACATAATGTAGAGGGGGTTTGTGGACCTATCATTAACCTCAAAAGATTAATGTGGAACTGCAGCTGAAATGATTAGAGCTCACACCTAATATACTCTTAAAAGGGAATTCTCCTCTTATGATTTGCAGACCCACAGAGAAATTCCCAACAAAATGTTGCAGTGTTCACAACCTGGGGGGATGTGACATTTGGACAAAACAGAGGGTGGATAAATGCAGAATTCACAGATGCATCCTCCCCACAGACAGCGCAGGATTAAATTAGAAACAAACCTTAAGAATCTGACATAATTCAAGCTGAAAGACTTGCAAAGAAAGCTTCTAGAAATCTGCCTCATGTTTTCCATGGGGTTTACAAAGACAACAGCTCTCAGCAGTTTCAAGTCAGATCTTCAGCTTGAAGCCACTTCACTTCTTTATTTTGTTTTGATTTTTAAAATACATTATTTAAAAATGGGCAGCACAGTGGTGCAGTAGGTAGTGCTGTTGCCTCGCAACTCTAATGACCTGGGTTTGAATCGGTCATCATTGCGTGGGTGGGATTGGCTTCAGCATCCCCATGACCCTGACCAGGAAAAGAGTGAAGAAATAGGATGGATGAATATTTACAAAGAAACGCACTAGAGGCATTACAGTCTTCAAAGATATAAGCCATCTCCATGAAGAGAAAGAAGGAAACAACATGGTTAAGAGTGCTTATGAGTGTTAATTGCAGGATATATTTGTTGGGTGAATGCGAGGATGGTGCAGAAAGTCAGTTTTCACAAAAACATAAGAGTCAGGGTGGTTCTTAAAGGGCAAGAGGGCAAACTAGGTCTGCACTATAAAAGAGGGAAAACACTCCTTCATTCACTGATATTTATGAATCAATCATTAAGAGTAAAATATAACATTATCGTAGAAATCTTAGAACAGTGTAATAATGTCTATCGATTGCAGAAGAGCCTTTTATTGACATTGAACATTGGAACACAAAAATTCTGGTAGATAGTCAATTCACCCTCAACCACACTGACGACAATATTGTTCTAACATTGGTTTAAAATGGCTCTTAAATTTGATGGAAACTTTGTAAAATCATTAGCATTAGCTAAAATCTCACGATTTTACAAATGTTCGCAGTGAGCTCAAAAAATTGTGATTGGGAAATTATGTAATAATGGCAACAGCTCTACCACATACAGTACCAGTCAAAGGTTTGGACTGGACACCTACTTATTGAAGGGCTACTAACTAATTTCTACATTGTAGAATAATACATCAACAAGACATCAACACTGAAATAACAAATATGGAATTATGTAGTAAGCAAAAAAGTGTCTCTTAAATCTCTTAAACCCCAAGCCCATTTCTTGGGCTCAGAGTGAGGTGGAGGGATTGGAGTTTGGGTGGGGGGTTTGGATCAGCAGTTGGTGCCGCATACAAGTGCCTTACACCTTCAGAAAGCTGAGACCCTAAGGAATCATTTGAGATGCACCTTGACACTGTATCTTTTCAGTTAAAAGGAAATAAATATTATATTTGGAATTGCGCCCATTATTAATATTTTGAGTGTAAAGGGGCTTTGAACATTATCCTCATGCCTAATGATGCCATTCCCATGCTCAATTATGTGTGATTAGTTGCTGCACCAAGTTTTGGGTTGATGCCATTAATTACACAGCTTTGGTACACTTTCTAGACATTTTTGACCATTTGAGAATGGGGAAAAGGCATCAAGAATCCCCCCAAAAGACCACCTGAAGACCTCATGACCTTGAAAAACACAGAATGTTGTGATGCAGTATCAATAACTTTAGAAAATTGGAGATTTGTGCGAATTTGACCCCATACATTGATCCCATACATTTTCTGAATGGTCTGGGAGTCTAGGTTCTAGGTCTAGAGGTTCATGAGGCTCTAATTATCCTAGAGGTCACAATAGGTCATTCAAAGAATGCTGTCATCACATTGAAATAGTTACTATGAGGCCATCTTTCATTACACATGAATGCAATTGGGCTCTTTGGATTCACAAGAGCCTCGGCTTTGTAACAAGACCCAATTTATACAATTCCATGAATGTTTAGGTACCACAGTATGCAGAAATAGGGAAAGAAAGGCAAAAATAACATTTTCACTGCATGCAGAACCAGGTCTGTTTAGCTGACATATATATGTCAGGCATGGCTGTAAAGGTGAGACTCCTGCGGTTCTAATAAGCCCAATTTCATTTAGATATCTTGATGTGAGAGGTCAAGGGATCCGTTTAAAAGTAGTCATGCCCATTTACTTTTGTCAAAAAAGATCGCAGACTTTGGAGCTATGTTACACCTGCTTCCCAGCGAGTTATTTTTTGGTTACTACATAATTCCATATGTTATTGCATAGCTTTGATGTCTTTAATATTTTCTAGATTGTAGAATTATAGTGAAGATAAAGAAAAAGAATGAGTAGGTGTGTCCAAACTTTTGACTGGTACTGTAGTTCAATGCCATTAACAGCAGTTGGATTTGTACAGCAGAAGAGTGTGAAGTAGTAGGTGTGCAGATCAGCAGCTCTACCAGAAGGTAGGTGAGCAGCTCAGTGATCCTCCAAGTAGAGGAGCAATAGAGGTTGTCTGGGCATCTGGTACATATGTCTCTAGGGCTTCCCTTTGGAAGTCTACCAGGCATGTCCAACTGGGAGGAGATGTCAGGGCAGACCCATGATGCGCTAGAGGGATTACATCTCCCGGCTGGCGTGAGAAAGTGAGAAAGATCCTCCCCCAGGGGATCTGGAAGAAATGGCCAGGGAAAGGGATGCCTGGATTGCTTAGCTTATCGCATTGCTGTTCTATTTTAGGAAATTAATGCGATAAAGTGTAGATTTCCCTGAAAATACATTTTTCTATATCGTCCAGATCAAGCCAGTATTTATCTACAAGTGAGCCACTGAGTGCATAAGACCTGGTCACCCTTCTAAAACGTTGATTAATTTGTACGCGAGAGTTAGTCGGGCGACAGTGGGTGCATTAAATGCACCGCAGTGCATTTATTTCAAACTGCCAATGCAAGCTAATGCTAATGCAAGTCTTAGAGGACAGAGGGATAAAGTCATCATCAGGTTAGTCATTTAACATCAGGACATGGCTGTAATGTAAAATAAAGGTTGTACACTATGTTCTAGGTGATATTTGGTTTCAAATTGGCAACCTTCATCCCACTTAAAACTAGGCTACTGCAGCCCAACTTTTCCCTGTTATGGACTCAGGGAAAAAGAGGGGCGGCTGTATTCAGAAACATGTTATCGTATTCTCAACCACATTGAATGAATCAAAGGCAACGGATGAAAGCTGTGCCAACTCTACATTCAGCCAAGGAGTCCGTAGGGGCACAGGTAGGGCTGGCCCGGTTATTTCATAATCGGGTGATTGACGGCCATCGACACACACGCAAAAAAAAGTAATAATCGCCAGTTGTTAATGTTTTTCTAAAATGTATAAAATAATCTACCTTTCCTCTAAATATACATAAATAATTTTATGTATGCTTAAACACCACACGATCCCTCTAAAACAAAGCCGACAATACTACATACTCTGCAACAATCGCGCTGTCTTTGTAGTTTACCATAGGGCGCAGTGGTTGTCGTCACTGCGGGGGTGCAGCTGGCGCTGCAGGAACGGTGCCCCCACAGCCCACCGTCCGCTCTCCCTGCTCGCTCCCAGCCGCCTGCTCCCTGTGCAGATGTGCGATTTTAATTATCTGAGAATGTTAAGAATGACTACTTAATTTTATTTGACTTAACTCAACCGTCGCAGTGGGCAAGACGCCCTGGACAGGCAATGTCTGTTTTATTTCGTTTTAACATAGCCTACTTTGTTTCCAAAACGTGGAAATGTTAAATATTGTTAAATTCTGTTTAAAGAAAGTGTTAAATTAAAGTGTAATTATATTATATTAATTATATTAATAAAGTTATGTAAATTTTTGTAACGCTAAGTGTGTATGACTA